>JAUTBS010088962.1:0-13043 GCA_032361285.1 Aequorea victoria | reverse complement strand
GATCTTGAATCAATAAAGTTTCTCTTTCTTAGATTCAAGATACTTCTCCTATATTCCTCCATGTTCTTATCTTTTTTTTTTTATATTTTAAGATGGAAGAGAGGTGTGAGATGATTTTAGAACATTAAAGACAAGATTTAAGTTCTTACTTGATATTTTTCTTGGTTAGAGGATGGTGAACTCAAGCTTCAAGTTCCTCATTCTTCCTGCTTTTTTCCTTTCCTTTCTTTTTTTCCTTCTTCTTTCTTCTTCTTTCTCTTTTCTCTTCTCCTTTCTCTTCTCCAAGGAGTGGCCAACAAAATTTCTAGTGAGGGAAAGACTTGAGCAAATGAGTTTTTATGTTGGGAGAAGCCTCCTATTTATAGGCAAAGGTTTGGGGTGAAAAGACCATACTACCCCTCATTTAGTTCAATTCAACTTCTAATTCAATTTGTGTTCTTCCAATTCGATTCCAATCCAACTAAAACTTGGGATGTGAGATTTCTAATACCATGTTTGGATTTAATAATCTATTTTCCTTAAGCCTGAAGGCCTTGTTTGGTTTATTGGGGAACATGTTCCCTAAATTTAAGGGTACTTTTCAAGACTTTCTTTTTCCTTTTTTATTTTATTTTATTTATGTCTTTTCAAGCCTCTCTCATCAATTCCTCTCTCATGTACTTCCTATTATTCAATGAAGACTTGGGAGGTTTAGATGATGTATGAAAACCAATTTTCCAAGCTATGTCCATGCTTTCCCATCTTTTATTCTTTTCTTTTCTTTTCTTTTTCTTTTTCTTTTCCTTGAAAATTGTCACATAACTCCCCCTCTCATGGGAATCTCGGTCCAGACCTTCTAAAAGGTCTGAAGATTTTTATTTTATTTTTATTTTAATTATTTATGTGAATTAGAATGGGTTTTGGGCCAATTATTAAAGTTTTGGGCAAATTTCATGTTTTGAGCCTAACATTGGGTTGGACTTATAATTAAGTCAATTGGGCCATAAATGAACTAATTGGGCTCAAGTATTTATTTATATTGGGCCTCCATAATGTTTGGCCCAAAATTCTAATTAAATTTTCCTATTGGGCTTCTCAAAGTTTGGGCGTCATTTAGGCATTCCATAACTTTCCATCTTTTGAACTCTCAATTGAGTTATTTGGTTTTATGATTTTGTTGAGCCCTTAATGTTGGGCTTAGCCTCATAATCTACCCAAATTTGTATTTAAAATTTTGGGCTTTATGAGTTCATAGGCTTTAGTTTGGCCCGTTTTGGTTTTCAGTGCATTTTTCGCCTTTCGTCGAACTATCCAACTTGAACGTTTTAAAATATCCTTATTCCAATTTTATTTGATATCTTTTTATCAATTCCATATTTTTAGGTTTATCCTATTCTATATTTCATGCATTCATCCCTTTGTTTATAGGGTTCAAATGTCATTTCTTAAGGCGTAACGCCTTTATTCTCAGTTTAGTGCTTAAGATTTGTGTTGTGAAAAGTGAGGTGCACATTTTTATTCCTATATATATGGTGCGATTATGAGATATGATTCTTGAGAAATAAGAAAGTCCAGGGAAAAGCCCTCTACGGAGGTGGCTCTGGCCAGCTAGGACCCCGGTCTGAATCTCATGGTGACTCTAGTTGACTCAACAGTTAAAGGACAGCTCGAGTGCGTCCGGTGACCTTAACCGGGATCGTTTAGGAAACAAATCCAGGCGCCAACCTGTGGTGACTTTATTTCGATATTGGATCCAATGGGCCGAGGCTGCCCCGAGTTTATGAAGTGGCATAGGTTACTATGTTATGCTGAGATTGTTCCTATGGTAATTGATTGATACTCTCACTCTTTGATGAGCATATGCTATACCATTATGATATTGACATATTTATGTCTTGTGGTTTTGAGGACACCTCTGATCTCCAGTTTGAGATTTTAGTGACTTGTATTGATAACGAGACCATGTGAAAAAAGATATATATATTTTCATAAAAGAAATGATGGATTGAATGATCGCCCTTTGGTTACAATGAAATGATGGGTTGTGTGATCGCCCTTTTACAATGAAATGATGGGTTATGTGATCGCCCTTTTTGATTATACTGTATATCTCATACCATGATTATGTTTGAAGTATAAACTATTTGAATCCCCATATTTTGAACTGTATTCTATTATGCATGATTTTATTCACTAGTTTTAGATGACGTTGTAATATTATATTTCAGGTAATCAGGCAAGAAGCTAGTGGATGGACTCGATAGCTTCATGAGATCCAGGAATAAGATCTCTAGGACATGCATTTCACTTCTGCATTGAAATAAATAACATTTGATTATAAATTGCTTGGAATTAACCTTGTTGAGATATTATGGGCTGATTGTCCCCCATTGATTATATTGGTTTTTAATTGATTAAATTCCAGGCATTTTGGTATCTTTTAGCATATTGTTAGCTAATTGTATGATTCAAGCTTTCTTGGTTCATTGGGCTAAGGCCCAATATCCGTGGTCGGTCACCTTACCCAAATTGGGGTGTGATAATATATATACGCCTATGTATGTATATTCACACGGGTATATGATAACATAAAAATAAATAATAATAATGAAAAAGAAAGAAAAGAAAAAGGTCCCTGGAATCACAAGTTTCGCGCTGAGAAATCCCTAGATTTACGTCCTTGGGTCGACTCACTTTGAGGTTGAGTCAACTCAAAGAACTTAGAATTCAGATTCTGCATCTGTGGGTCGACTCATGAGGAAGCTTGGGTCGACTCATGATGGAGGTGTTTTGGTTCTTTCTCAGGCCTTTAGTTGGGTTGACTCATGCCTGTCTTGGGTTGACTTATGGTCACTTTAGTCGATTGATGCTTGGGTGTATCAGCTCACACTTGCCTTGGGTCGACTCAGGCTTGTCTTGAGTTGACTCATGCATGTCTTGGGTCGACTCAGGATTGCTATAGAGGAAGGTTCCGAGAGTTGTGTGACTTGGGTCGACTCACCAACCCCTTTGGGTCGACTCATGGTCTCCTGCTGTTGAAAATGCTGAGGGTATGCTCTGTTGGGTCGACTCATGATCTTGTTGGGTCTACTCAAATATTGAGATTTTTTGAAAATCTTTCTATCTTGATTATAAGCTTAGGCCTTGTTTGGGAACTGATTTAATAACTCTCTCAATCATTTAATACTCGATTTAACACCTGAAATAACTTCAAAACTTGTTAACGGGGGGGTTTCGCTTAATAATTTAATACTGTGAGTTTAGCATTAAGTATTAAAAATAATCTTTTATATTTGCATAAATCAGGGTGACATTTGATCGTAGGTTGTCATTGCTATTGTGCATTGTATGTTCCTTGGACATCAGGTGAGTGATTTGGCATGCTACATATTTTGACAAATTTTCCATATTCCTAATTAATTTTAAAAAGAAATGTATATATTTCTAAATTCTTTTAGTTGTACCGTTATAGAATTCTCATGTAAAACTCATGACATATATGTTTTACTTGTATGTTGCACTAGATTTTTTATTACATATATATGGTGCGATTATGAGATTCTTTTAGGACAATGTTAAAAGTCCAGGGGATATTCTTTTACGGAGGTGATTCTGGCCGATAAGAAAAAAAACCTATTTGAATCTCATGGTGACTCTAGTTGCTCAACAGTTTAAGGGATAGTCCGGGTGTGTCCAGTGACCCAAACCGGATCTTCTTAGGAAAAAAACTCAGGTGCCAACCTGAGGTAACTCTAAGTTTAATGTTAGATCCAATGGGCCGATGATGCCCCAAGTATTATTTATGCGACACTGGCAACTATTATTTATGTTTATGATTTCCACACATTTTTTATGATCATATCGATATTACCATTATGTTATTGACAGATGTTCTGTCCAAATTTGATATGTTGATTGCTCGGTCATGTGATCTTATCCAGATAAGTAAAGAGATAAATATTTTGACATAAAGAAAAAACGGCTTGAGCTATCACCATTTTGTTTATAGTGTTTATCTTATGCCATGATTATGTTCAATTAAAGTTATTTTAAATTTTCAGTTTTAAAATTGTATTCTATTATGCATAATTTCCATTCACTGGCTGTAAGCTAACGTTGTATTTCAAAATTTTAGGTAATCAGTGAAGGAGCTAGTAGAAGACTCGGTAGTGTCAGGGGATCTAGGATTTGTGACCTCTTAGGACATTTGTTTCATTTTGCATTTATTCTAGACGGATTCATTGTATTTCGAGTTGTCACCTGGATAACATGTTTGGTTATTACCTTAGTGACATGTTTGTAACCCACAAATAATTATTATGAATTTTTATTATCGATCCCTTGCATTTAGATCTATTAGCATTTTGTTAACCGTTATTATGATTAGAATTTCGTGGCTCATTGGGCCGAGGCCCGTGGTTCACGGCCGGTCATGCTCCCAAGTTAGGGTGTGACAAAACTATACGATTCATAAATAATCTAATATTAAATTCATTTCAACAAAAATAAAAATAAAAATAATAACAATCTTTCAAAAAATATAAAACAATAATATTATCCAATTTTTTTGTAAATAACATATTTAATGTATCATAAGTGTTCCTACAAAATTATAAAATAGATTGATCAGTTCATCGACTGCTAACTTTATCACTTGAAAAAGGTATCATCATCCTCCATCAAGTATCTGTTCAAAAAATATATATATTATTAAACACTTGTAAAACAAATATAACTTGAATTAATTAGTAAATATAAAATTTACAAACTTTCATGTAATTTTTTAACTGGACCTCCTGTTGAGGTGCCGTCTGTTTCCACAAGTTTGTTTTTTCTAGGTTGACGTGTTAGCATCAGTTTTTGAAGCATTCGGTGGCTAATTTACTTTTTGAACCCGATGGAGTTTTTATGAGTTTTCTTTAAATTCTAAGTTTCACAACTTTCCTTGTAATTCTCTAACCGGATCTCCTATTGACGTGTCGTCTATTTTCACAAGTTTTTTAGTCTAGAATGACGTGTTGGCGCTGATTTTTGGGTCAACTGAAGGCTAATTTAAATTTTGACCGCCGATAGAGTTTTAAGTTTCACAAATTTTCTTGTAATTCTTTAACCGGACATCTTATTGATGTGCCATCTATTCCCAAATATTTTTTTAGTCGAGTGTGACGTGTTAGCTCCAATTTTTGAGGCATTCGGTTGTAAATTTACTGTTTTGACCCTTGATTAAATTTTTACAATTTTTTTTAACTTTTAAGTTTCAAAAACTTTATTGAAATTCTATAGTCGGACATCCTATTGACTTCCGTCTATTCCCACAAGTTTCTTTAGTCTAGAGTAATGTGTTAGCGCCGATTTTTGGGACAATTGAAGCCTAATTTACTTTTTGACCCCCAATGGAATTTTTGTGTTTTTTTTTAAGTTTTAAGTTTTAAAAGCTTCCTTGTAAATCCTAACCGGACCTCCTACTGATGTGCCCTCTTTTTCCACAAGTTTTATTAGTCTAGAGTGACGTATTAGCGCATATTTTCGGGTCAATTGAAGGCTAATTTACTTTTTGACCCCGGATGGAGTTTGTATGAATTTTTTTAAGTTTTAATTTTCACAAACTTTCTTATAATTTTCTAACCGTGTAACATCCCGTAATTTCTAAGAATCAAAATTAAATTCTATTATGAATTAAGAAGTCTTTCAAGTGATCTTTCTTAACAATCAAGTTCAGACGCAACACATGTAAACTAAGTATAGGATTTATTTGGAAGCCTAAGTGGATATTTCAAAAAGGCTTAAAAGAAAAACTAAAGTATGTCTTAAATAAGTTTATAAGTTTTGGTTCAAGAGATGAACAAATATCTAAGAACCATTGAATGATAGACAAGTAAAACGACGCAAGGCAAAGAAGTGAATTTTGGCGCAACTTTTAACATAGGCCAAAACATAAAAATTAAAATGGGCCAAGTGATGGAACACTTATGGAAGTTAGAGATAAGGCCCAAAATATTATGAAAATTTAGAATATGGGCCAAACAAATATAACTAAACCCAATTAGAGTAATGCCCGAAAATGGAAAGGATAAAACAAGTTTAATGAGGCCTAATCTTGATTAAGACTCAAAAGATGATTTGTAAGCCCAAAATATAAATATAAATAGGCTCAATTATTTAATTGATACCCAATGTGAATTAATTCTTAAGCCCAAAATAAGAAAGGCCCAAAAACTTAAATTTTGGTCCAAAACTTTAAAATTTGTCCAAAACCTATTTTAATATTCATGAATTAATAAAATAAATAATAAAAATAAGATATGGAGGGTTATAGAAGCTGTGGTTTTCCTGAAAATATGCTTTCTTGAAAATGTGGTTTTCCTATATCATCAAAACTCCCCAAAGTCTTTAATGAATAGTGGACAGTGTACCTTGAAGAGGACTTGATGAGAGAAGCATGATGGGACTTAAATAAAAGAAAAAGAAAATTAAATGTCTTGTCAAGTACCCCTAAATTTAGGAAACTTATCTCCCAAATAAATCAAATAAGGCCTTAAGTCTATGAAAGCTAAATTAATGAATCCAAACATAGTATTAGCTATCTTGGAGCTCAAGATTTAGTTATGTTTGAATCAAACTAGAAGAACAAGAATACAATTGAGAATTGAGTTGTAACTAAATGAGGGGTAGTTTGGACTTTTCACATCCAAATTTTGCCTATAAATAGAAGGTCTCTCCCAAGAACTTAGAAACTTTTTTCCACAATCCCACACCACCTCCATACGACTCGGCTAGAGAGAGAAAGAGAAGGGAGAAAAGAAGAAGAAGAAGAAGAAAGAAGAAGAAGGAAAGAAAGAAAGAAGAAAAAGGAAAAGGAAAATGGAAGGAAGCCTAAAGCTAAGTTCTACTTCTTTGAGTAAGGAAGACAACCAAGTAAGAGATCTTTGAGTAAGGAAGACAACCAAGAGATCTTTTGAAAATGGACTAAATAGTGAACTTAAAACTCCATCTCAGATTTTTTTGTGCTATCCAAACAAGGCCTAACTAAACATCTGTTTCAAAAAGAACTAGTTTAGCATGTTATTAAAATGTGTTATTTTTGGTTTGATCCGAAAACATGTTTTAGAACTCCTATGCCATTTTTAAACTTTCTGTGACGTAGTTGCAAAAACATAGACAACTTTGAGGAATTTTAATTAATTCAAGAAACATACCCTAGAGATTATCCATATATGGAAATAAAGGTATAAGGGTCTAGTGTGATCCAGAAATTATAAACCTAATCTTTGGTGGGCAAATTTTGAGAAAAATGGATTCTCCCAAACAGGGACGTCTTTGGATAGATTATGCCACAATAATTTTTAGAGCCCTTTAGGTTGGGATATGGCTCTCAGGTGATACATGGAAAATGTATATAACACCCTACTATATCTTTTTTTAAAATTTCCAGAATTTGTAGAGGAGGGTTAATAATTTGAAACGATTTTACAATAAGTGGGATAGAATCTGGAATTTTAGAAAAGTTAAGAGAAATAATGATCTAAGAGGATTAAAGCACCTAAGCCTAAGGAGTTGAGTTATTAGCAATCCCAAATGATTATTAACACATATAAGAGTGTTACTAAGTTAATAAAATTTCATTTGATCCTTTAGACCAAGGAGGCAATGGTTTGGATTATAGGAACCAATGAAGGAAAATGTTTCAAACCTAAGATATTAGGTTCATCTAAAATAGCATAAGACATTCTCATACTAATACACATGAGAAATAAATTGAAACTAATGCTTGGGTATATTACATGACCTAGGCATTTGTGGGGTTGCCCCAGATGGAGTTATGCCGCCTCAGAGTTGAACGAGGTAGGCTTCGCGTTGGTCGACAACCAGATGAGATTGACTAACAATATCATAATGACTTGTATACTGTGAAAATGTTTTAAATACCTTTATGAGAATGTGTTGCTATCATATTTTATATTATGAATTACTCATCATGTTTATGAAAGAGTTTTGTGAAAGATATTGTGAACATGTGTTGCTCGTACAAATAAAAGTTATTTTCTCTTCAAATATAGAGATTATGAGCATATGTGTGTGACAACATATTTTCTTAAAAATATATTATGTTGTCGAAAAGTGCCAAGTTATTGCGGGTAACCATCCCGAGTTATTGCGGACTTTGTCCGAGTTGTTGCAAACTTTATCCGAGTTGTTGCAGCTATGTCGAGTTGTTGTATTAAAGGCTTTTGTGAGCTATGCGCGAGTTGCTAGCACCTACCACTGGTGATAAAGAGTAGCCCTCATCTCCGTCACTCTAATTGAGTCATGAATGAGGTTGCGGTACCATTAGAACTATCGGTCGTGAGGTAGACGACTACTTGGTCACTGAAAGATGAAGTAAGTGTTTGTGCTCGTGAGTAAAAATATTATATGTTGCTAAACACTTGCAAGTTGGGACTGAGAGCCGTAAGTTTAAAAATATGAATAATGTTTTCTAAACTTGATTGTTTGGGCCGTAGGGTCGATATGAAAGTATTTAAAACTAATATGGGGCGTAGGGCCGACATAGAAATATTTTACAAAATATTAAAATTAGGCTGTAGAGCCGTATATTTTTGAAATTTCTTTTAAAACTAAGTTGGGCCGTAAGGCCGAAAATGAAAAGAAAAAAGAGTTTTTATAAATTTTACAAGTTGGGCTAGTGAGCCGAATGATGAAAATATATTTTTCTCTGCATGAGTTACAAGAAAAAATGTTTTGTTTTCTGTACGAAAATCCTGCATAAATATTTATTGTTGTTGTATACTTTTTATTATGATGCTAAATTCACTCTCCTGTAACCATTTGTGGTTGCAGATATTGTTACAGGGTAGATGGTTGGTCCACCATGGTATGGTTGAGGTCGAAAGATGAGAGATGTAAGTATGAGACCTGAAAGAGGTCATCAAAAAAATATATGTTGAGAAAGAGTTGTGGCTCTCATTTATTGTTGTTGGGATTGTGTATCCCGTACGATTTATATAAGTAGCTTGTAGTGGATGTAGATTTTATTTTATTCAAATCAAATTTTGAGAATATTATGAATGGAGTATAGTGATGCGAAGTGTATCCTTAATATTATTGTTGAGTTTCTAATCAAATAAGCTTGTTTTGCACCACTCCGAGTAGGTAAAATATCCTTCGGGGAGTGAGTGTGACAAGCCGGACGTCCTATTGACGTGTCATCTATTTTTATAAGTTTCTTTAGTCTAGAGTGACGTGTCAGTGCTCATTTTCGGGCCAATTAAAAGCCAATTTAATTTTTGACCCCCGATGAAATTCTTATGAGTTTTGTTTTAAGTTTCACAAATTTCCATATTATCCTCTAATCGATGTACCATCTGTTCTCACATGTTTCTTTAGTTGAGTGTGATGTGTTAGCTTTAATTTTCAAGGTATTAGATTGCTAATTTACTGTTTTGACCCCAATGGAGTTTTTATGACTTTCTTTAAGTTTTAAGTTTCACAAACTTTCTTGGAATTCTCTAACCAGACATCCTATTGACGTGCCGTCTATTTCCATAAGCTTCTTTAGTCTAGAGTGATGTGTTAGCGCCGATTTCTGGGCCAATTGAAACCTAATTTATTTTTTGACCCCTGATGAAGTTTTTACAAAAAATTTTAAGTTTTAAGTTTTACAAACTTTCTTGTAATTCTCCAACCGAACCTCCCACTGACGTGCCGTCTATTTTCACAAGTTTATTTAGTCTTGAGTGACGTGTTAGCACCGATTTCTAGGCTAATTTACCGTTTTGACCCTGATAGAGTTTTTACGACTTTCTTTAAGTTTTAAGTTTCACAAACTTCTTTGTAATTCTCTATCTGGACATTCTATTGACGTGCCGTCTATTTCCAAAAGTTTTTTAATCTAAAGTGATGTGTTAGTGTCAATTTTTGAACCATTTGATTTGTAATTTACTGTTTTCACACCCGATAAAGTACTTACGACTTTCTTTAAGTCTTAAGTTTCACAAATTTACTTGTAATTGTTTAACCGGACGTACTATTGGTGTGTGACGTGCCTTCTCGTTCTCTAAAAAATAAGTAAAAGTTCCTCTAATGTTCTAAATACATGTTTGTTTAAGTTTAAATTCTTTATCAAGAAGAACCCGATCCAGCACTGCCAGTGTTTCCCTTAGACTATATAACCTCCATATTTCACATCATGAAGTGCTGGAAATCCTTAAACCTTTTGCTATTCTCTTTAATTTTTTGTTGTTGTTGCTTTATCATTTGTTCTTGGCTTTGGGTCAACTCTTTCAATGTTTTGACTTCATCCTTAAGACTTTGGACCTCTTGTTGGGATGGAGTAATCGAGCTGACAGATAATGACAAACTTCCACTAATCCCAAATCCTTTTAGATATCCCGAGCATTTTCGTAGCTTATCATTTGTCAAATGCTCCTATGTGATCGTTGCCTCTTCGGACTGTGACCCCTTTGTGATCGGTGCCCCTTCGGACTGTGATACCTCTTCACATAGTTTTTTAAATGTCTCCTATAATGTTTTTAAGAATGATAAACAATTTATAACAATAAATAAAGCTTGTACTATAATGCTTACAAAAATAGAGAAAAAAATAGTAACACTAAATAGACATCATACAAATAAACACATAACACAAATTACTTATGTGCAATTCGCCACATATTAGAGTTACATAGCCACCTTTCTTCTTGTTCGTGTGAGAGTCTTTAAAAAAGTCAGAGTTATTGGGCTTCTCACCACCATTCTCCCTTGCCTAATGCAATTGATGGATTAAGTTTGTGAATATGTAATAATTGATATCTTTATCTTATTTTAAAATTGAAAACATATCACCTTAGTAAACATCGCAGCGGGAAATGATCTAGAGCCCATAATATGATTGAAAGGTAACTTAGACCGATTTTGTTTATTTTTATCTGCTCGGGTCTACAAACTAAATTCATGAGTATATGATGCATATAGTTATTACTATTGTAATTTCAATTTAATAAAAAAAAACTTACTATGTGCTTTTCAGGCATCCAAACATTATTGATCATGTACTCCCAATCTTCTTGCTTGACTCCTGGAAATGGCTTAGTTTTCGGATGATTACCGGACTCTATAATGTCCAAGTAATGCTTCTTCATACGTGATTTCCAATCTTTGTACATATTTTGATATTTTTTTAATGCATTCCTAAACAATTGGATTGGTCTCATAGTCTCTAATGTCAAACTTATTTTGCAGACATATGAATTGTACATTCAACATTCAATTGTATACACATTAAAGTAATTCTATGATATCATAAAGGAATTGATATACCCATGTTTCTTGTATAATTGGAGTTTTAACACTATCATCAATGTCGTCCCATTTCTCCACCCCTGCAGTGGTGCTGCCCTTCTAATTTGTAAACTGAACTCATTAGCCAATTTAATGGCATTATCTCTCACTGGTGCTCTAGCATCGACGGAAAAATTGATAGGGAGTGGGATGCCTCCATGGCTAGTTATAATCTGGTGTGTTTTTTTCTACGAGTCTGACCATGTTTTCTTTTAGAAGTTGTAGTTACATAGACCATAAAAGTTAACTTCACAAGTAGACAATTTTGTATTACACATCTAACTCATGAAGTGCATATTAAAACTCATTTTAACATTAACACATTATCCATACATGTAGTGGTGCTATCCTGGGCAGATGGATGAGAAGATGAAGATGACGTAGTCTGAGATGGGATATTAATAGTCTCCAAAGGCTGTAACGGACGACTAGCCTTAGCACCTCGACCAGGAGCCACATCTAATCTAACAAAATAAAGAAATGTATGCTAATGATAGTCGCTTCATGCAGTAATTGTACAACATTTTTATGTTTAAAGTTTTTTTGATAGTCGCTTGATGCAGCAATTGTACAATATTTATACATGCACTGGATATTATTTAGGGTCTCCTCCCTTACTCTCTTAAATACCATTGTCTCTTTCATACATTTCGCTTAAAACAAAATTCATCATCATCAAAGATCTCCATCAGGATCTATATCAGAATGACTATAAAGCTCATGTTTTTCGTCATCGGTAGTATCTCCTATTGATGCATTTTTGTCATCTCATATGAAGCTATCATCATCAACATTATCGGTATGTGCTCGTGTACCTCAATGTATAACCATATCAATTGGAATAATCTCAGGAGCAATGTCATTTCTACTTGACGGGACCGTTACAAGATCTTCAATGACAATTGAGACAACATCGATCCTTTTGTCTTGTTGGAACACATCATTATGCACACTTACTTCAACATCATCCGGTATTACACCATCTATCTCAGGTATATTGTAAAACCCGGTAGAAATTTAAAAAAAATTGAATTACTATATAATTAATACAAATAAATAAATTAATTAATTAAAATAAAACTAACTAAATAAAAATACAATAAAGTTAAGTAATAAGAGGATTCTAAAATAAATAATAAATAAGATAAATGTAATCAAGTTATTGTTATTATTATTATTATCTTGATAAGGGAAGAATAAATAAATAAAGAGAATAAAGAAAGTGGGAACCAGCTGTGGCTGGTCTTTGTATGGAAAGTATGTTATGATTTCATAAAATCATTGGCGTAAGTTGGTATGATAAGGTTGTTGAGGGAAATCAGGGATCCCATCAATGATTTTGTGCCCTCTCTTTCATATTATATGGAATCTCTCTCACAGAAACCTCATCTCTCTAAATATCTCATTCTCTCTGCAACCCTCCTTCCTCTCACCGATCCCTCTGGTTCCTTACACTCGAGATCACCACCATGCACCACCATATCTTCCCTGCATCACCACCTTGCACCATTACCACAATCATCATCATCACATCTGTGATTCATCTTTTTTGCCGTTGGGAGATTACAGGTATGAATAATTCCTCGGTTTGAAACACAGTAGTTATACATCGTATATATATATATATATATATATCATATAATCGTTTACAGCTTAGTTTAATGATCAGACCTATTCATCAAGAATGAAAACAAGTATGAATACCATGTTTATATAATTAGGATCTG
>JAUTBS010088851.1:0-13044 GCA_032361285.1 Aequorea victoria | reverse complement strand
GTTGAACTTTAATTCAAAATCTCGAGTCTTGATTGTGATCCATGCGACCGAACTTAGTTATCCAAACTTGACTTAAACTTTCTTAAGTTTTTCCTTCATAACTTTGATTAATTAATTTCTTTAGGGTTTAGAGAGTTTAAATTCTAGGGTTAGAACCCCTTATCAATCAATTAAAGTAATCTTACATCTTCATTCGATATTTAGTGCTTAATGAATGTGTCGTGGAAAGTGAGGCGTCACATTACGTCTTGAAGAATTGGAAGCCCTGGACGAAGAAAGGCTAAAAGCACAACAACGTCTAGAATTCTATCAAGCTCGCGTCTATACAACATTCAAGAAGAAGGTCCGTCTTTGATCTTTTTAGAAAGGAGACTTGGTGTTCGCGGTGAGAAGGTCTATTATCATTACCCATCGAACTGGAAGAAATTCACTTCCAAGTGGGATGGACCATATGTGGTACAAGAAGTTTATTGAAGCGGTGCCTACAAACTGGTTGTTGAAAACAGTTTAAAAATTGGGCCCATCAATGGAAAATTCTTAAAACAATACTATCTTTGAAGAGTTCAATGCTCCTTGACGTACGAGCCTAAACTGCAAGTTACTCCTGACCCGCATGAGTTTAAAACTGCGAATGGTAAATAATTCAAATTTTTTTTTAATAAAACATTAACTACGTTTTACTTGATCCCTTTTTGGGTACGTAGGCAGCTTGGAATTTATTTCATGTTTAGTTATTATTATTAAAAAAAATATTGTCTTCTTTGCTTGATTCTTAATGGAAGGAGTAAGTCGTTTGAAATAAAAGAAAGGAGAAAGAAAATTCGATTATTCATAAATAAAACGGATGCTACATGACAAAGTTCTAAATAAATAAATAAAAAAGTTAAGGAATAACTTTGAATTCTATCAACTCTTTGCGAGTGGCTTCTAGCAGTTCTCTCATCTTTTCCAAATATTCAGCATGTGCATCACTCTGAACAGGAGTACTTTCAATGGTTAAAATCTTATCCTTGAGGCTTGAAATATCAGCTTGTAATTTGAATAGTTCTTTCTCTTGGGTAAGAAGCAGTAATGTGGAGGCATGCTTCTCAGCATTTAGAATTTCCAGCCCCTTCCTCAATCGAACTTTGCTCAAATCAATTTCAGCAAGTTTTCTTTGAAAAATTTGAGTCTCCTTATGCTTTTGACCTTCTTTGGCTTCCACATTGGAAAGGAAAATGTTGGCATCCTTCAGCAATTGCGTCTGCGACTCTCTGGACATTTTATCTACAGAAGAAGACCGAGTAGAATTGTATAACCGCATGTTCTGAAAAAATCCGTCAAGGGAGCTTTTTAATGATGAGAGGTCAATCGCATTGCTCTTGTCCATCTCTTTTAAAAAAAAATTTCTTCTTCTTCAATGGTGTCGAGCTAATCCAAATGATATTTTCCAATCTTTTGAGAAAGTCCACTGCAAAGTAATGAAATGTAAGCACGCTGGCAACTTGAAATTAGGTTATCTCCTCAAAATATTTAAATAGTAGAGGGAGCATGACACATTGGTATATCAGCAATATCTGAGACTTTCTCATTAACTGGTGGAACATGTACTCTATCGACATTTTGATTTTTATGAACAAACAAGTCAAAAGAGTTGGGTCCAGCCACAGAACCTTCACTACCTTGTGGAGTCTCCTCGCCATTCTGAAAAGGCACGCCAAGATTTCCTAGCTAACAGTAAAGAAAATAAACAAAACATTAAAATAATAATAATAATAAAGAAAAAAAAGAAGAAAAAGAAAGAGCAAGTAACTAATCTTACATGTTTTTCCAATTCTTCCAAAGGTTTTGAAGAGTTAGGCACGCCGCGGAGAAAGTCATCCACATCAATGTTGATTTCATCTAACTCGGAAGGGACCGTCTTTCTCTTCAGTCTCTTCCAGTGGTGATCATCTTTACTAGTGTTGCTTTCTTGTTCAGGGGGCATCACAGTCTTCTTTTTCTTTTCATTCTTAGCTACGGAATTCTTGATGACTTTGGAGGGAACTTCACTTGCCTTCTTTCCTTTGAAATTTGGAATAGACGAAACAACTACTTCTACTTAAGCAACTTTCACTAAATCTTTATCAACTTCTTCTGCAACATCTATGGGTCTTTGGGAAGAAGATACAAGCGCCTTCCTTTTATTCATCTGAACAGTAGAAAGAGGAGTTAGCTTTGAGTGCTTTATCGAAATCTTTACTTTCTATTTGCAAAAGACACTTGGATGTTTCTTCCACCATTCAACATACGATTTTGTGATAAGACCTTTATAAGAACATGAGGGAATCACAAATCTAACTTGGCTGTCTAATCTTATGCATGATTGCCAAAATTTAACGACTTCTTCTAAAGTGTTAGTAAAAACTTATTTCCTTAATTCTGAAGGAATGGCTTGAAAAAAATTAAATTGTCGAGCGAACCTGTGTGGACTATAAGGCTCAATAATATATTTATTATCACAACGAAAGGTCATGTAACTCGAGCGAAGATTAATAATATAATCACTCCAAGAGTTTGAATTCTGCCCATCATCTATCAAAGATACTTGTTTATCTTGGTACAAAGATAAAGCCAACAAGTGCAACAAATCAATGTCGTTAAAAAATTGGCGAGTCTCCATAGCATTAAAATATTTTGCCATCTTTTCTTCACTGTATCTAACCATTCGACGATCACATTAAGAACGGTTAGAAGGGAAATAAGTGTTAAAGTAACAATCAAGCCATCCATAAACATAATGGATAGGGAACAATGCATTACATCTTCTTAGATTTGCAGAAAATAAAATTTCTCGCAAACCACGGTAAATACTCGCATGTGCCGGAATTGCCAAAGAAAATTTTTGCCCACACGCCATCATACTTAGCACCTTGAAGATTCAAGGGCGAATGTGGCCAATCTCTTTACTATGAAAGAAAAATTTACACAACTAATAAAATAACAGAGCATCAAAATAAGTCTCTTCCCTCATGCAATCTTCTATGTCTAAGTCTTCAAAAACTCCATTCTCTTCCTTGGAGCGTTGAAATGGATCGCCAATAATAACAATTGGATTTGTAGTTGTCTTCGAATTATTTGGTCTCTTCTTGTATGACCTACGCGGAGGTTCTGCGTATCTGATTGGACTCCTAAACCAGAATTTCACCCAGTCATGACCAGTAACATGATGGCTCTCATGCTCACAATAAAGTTTGTACTATGCCAAAAATAGGTGCTTACAACTTGTAGGAATAATATCCTATCTGTCATGCCTAGGTTCTACTAATTCTTTTGCTGATGGGATTATTTCGTCATAAAATGTACCACGAATTGGTAAACCAAAAATTGTACGAATATCTCATAGAGAGATGGATAATCCCCCCAGTGAAGTATGAAGGGTGTTCATCAAAGGACACCGAAGCTCACAAAATGAGCGAATGAGGTTCTCGTCACGATCATATGTTAATAAAGAAGCATATACATCGTCATTTATCTTTCCATTAGTAAGAAACATTTTATTGCAACGAAGGACATCTTTTAGCTACTCCCAATAACCAGGAACATAAGAAATCTCTGCAAAATCAGCTAGAGGGGATTCCCAAGTAGCCTCTCCAGCTTTAAGTCGATCACCTAACAGCAAAAAGCGTTCAAAACTGCCAGACTGCAAATGAAATGAAGACAACAACAATAGCAATGCAGATGAGGTAATAACAGATCCTTAGCGGTCCACCAACACTTCTGAAGATAAAGTATACAATTTCGTAGGATGTAGCATGTCAGTAGAAAGACGCCAATTTGGTGATAAAATGCCAATCACTGGGTCATAAAGTGGTATATCCAAAGTTATCTTGGTCAGTCTTCCTTTGTCGCCACCAATAGAAAGGAATCGCTGATTATGAACTGAATGATCTTTGAAGAAAACCATCTCTGGATGACCGAGGTCTAAAATTCTAAGATCGGTGGTGTAGTAATGGCCGGGATTTTCTAGAATTTCAAAACCAACGGCGAAATAAAAGTCAACACGCCTCTAAGTGACCAAGGTCTGAAATTTTGAGACCGGTGGTGTAGCAATGGCCGGGGTCTTCTATAATTTTGAGACCAATGGCAAAATAAAAGTCAGCATGCCTCCTACAACCCAAGGTCTGAAATTCTAAGACTTGTGGCGTAGCAATGGCCAATGTCTTCAAGAATTTCAAAACCAACAACGAAATAAAAGTCAGCATGCCTCCAAGAAACAGAGGTCTGTAATTCTGAGACTGGTGGCGTAGCAATGGCTGGGATCTTCTAGAATTTTGAGAAGAACTGCAAAATAAAAGTCAACATGCCTCCAAGTGACTGAGGTCTAAAATTTTGAGACCGGTGGCGTAGCAATGGCCGGGGTTGTAATATCTTGTATTTTCAAAAGAAAATATTAAAATATAATTAATTCGGTGTAAGGCCAATGAGAGGCTTTGTTTGGATTATGGATGAGGTGAATGATGAGATTAATAATATAAAAATATAAAAAAGGCCAAATTAATTAGTTAAAAGATGGATAAGGATTGAATCTTAAATCATAAGTCAAAAAGGACTAAAGTGCATTTTATGCAAAGGTGTTTCAATTCCATATCAGAATGTTTTTGGAGGGCCAAGATGAGTTGTTGCAGTGTTTACAAGGGGAAGTGGTTGTTGGGGATTAAATTCCAATTGTCTGTCCCATCTCACCTGTAGAACGTCTTATCTGATGGGTAGTGTGTCAGTCAAGGTTGCTCTTGAAGTGTTAGCGTTCTTGTGAGAGGAGAAAAATGGAGAAGAAGGGTGAGGAGATTCATAGAGCGAAGATGATGGAGATGTGGAGAGTGAGGAGAGCCCTCACACCTATTTCGGGAGAGGGAAAGAAGAGGAGTAAGAGGTCTGCGGATCCATGGAAGATGTCCCAACGTCTTCGGATGTAGATTTCGGGTGCTCAAGAACCAGTGACAAGAAGTTGATGGACGAAGGATCTACGATTTTTCTTGAAAGGTAAAGTTCTGATCTCTTCTTGGTTGGGGAAGGAAAACCCCCGGTTGTAATTTTTTTAAGTGGATAGTTCAGGCATATAGATGAATTTTCTTGTATCCATCTTAGAGTTTATCAATCGAGTAAATATAGAGTTTAAAGTGTTAATAATCTTAATAGATGACCTTTTGGAGATTGTTGAGTTGTTTATGTTTGAGGGTTGAGGGAAGAAGAGGGTGGATGTGGTGTACCCTAAGAGTTTTGGACCTAAAAACACGTTTCCCCCAAACGGAACCTTGAAACAGTGCGTTTGAGAAATAGAGCACCATTTTTGTATGAGTGTGAGTCGATCCAAGCATGATGGGTGTCGACTCACTCATGTTTAGCTCTCTATTGTTTAACAGGCGAGAGTTTGAGTCAACCCAAGTTGCATGGGTGTCGACTCAAGCCTACGCCCTGTATGTGAGTCGACCTAAGAGTTTGTGGCTGTCCACTCAGATGGTTTTTGCCATCGGTAGTTTTGACAGGTGGGGAAATGAGTCAACCCAAGTGGTGTATGTGTCGACCCAGGTTGGTACCCAGTGTGCGCGTGAGTTGAGGCATGTCTATCCTTGCCTTGACCCAAGCCTAGTTTCTATGTTGTTGAGGTGACCCAAGTGTGGGGTGCGTCGGCTCAACCCTTGTCAGCATGCATGAGTCGAGTTGGCTCAGCCCTAACATTGCCCCAAACCTCTTAGCAAGCCTTATGAGTCGACCCGATGGAGTGGTGAGTCGACCCAAACCCATTGACTCGACTCGTTGAGGGTCTGAGTCGACTGAAATGAGGAAATTTTTTTCTAGTCCAACAGTGTTTTGGGGTGGTTGTGGACCCTTTTGGCCTTAGCCCTCTTTATAAAGGTGTAGGTTATGGCCCTATCTAACCCCTGAAACCTTAACAGAATTGTTTATAAAGGTTTAAGATGATAAAATGGGTTTACCAAGTGTTGTAAGATGGGAGAGCTTTAATAAATAAAAGATGTGGTATTCCAAGTGGAATGGTGGGTCATATGTTGATCGTGAGGTCTAAAAAATAGGACCTTAGAATGCGTATGAGTTATGAGTTGGTACTCATTCATGAGTTATGTTGTGATCTAGGTCCCGCATGATGGTCGTGAATAGTGGAGTGACGTCTCCAGTTCTGTGAGGTAATTTTTATGATGCGAATATCAGGTGAGAGTGACTAGCTTATTCATAATAATTAGCATATTGTGAAATGCTTTATATACATCTATGGACATGTTTTCTTGTATGCATGGTGTTATGCATTTCTCATATTTTAATAAGGAGTCTTATATAGAATATGTTATGAGCATGTGTGGCTCATGTTGATAAAATGTATTATGTTTCTCTTATATTATAAAGAGTGTGAACTTGTGTTGCCTGTGTGGTTGGAAAAGTAACTTTTTTATAACCTGAGCATGAGTTGCTTATATGTGTGTGGTGATATTTTCTGTAAAAATATCATTTTGTTGGAAAGTACGAAGTTGATAAGGGCATAGTAGACATAGTGGCATTGCCCATAATGGGTGTGTGGTGGCTTGTCCACATGTGTGGCCTTTTAAGGCATTATCCCAGGTGGGGATAACCCGAGTTGCAGGTAGAGACGCATCTACCACTGGTGACATCTTCAGTGGCCCTCCTACATGCCACTCAAAATTAGAAGTGTTGTAGTGAGATAACGGTACCGTAGAAACTCCTGGTTGTGAGGTTAAATGATTAGTTGGCCACTAGATGACGTGTTGTATGTGGGTATGTTAGTGAGCACGTATATATTGCTATTAAGCATTTTCAACTTTGGCTTTTAAGCCTTGGGTTTAGAAATGTAATAATGTTTTCTAAACGAGTTGTGGGCCATAGGGCCGGTTAAAGCTTTTAAGCTATTATGGGCCATTGGGACAGATATGGTATATATATATCATGGTGTTTTATATGTGCCGTTGGGCCGGTTGTAGTTGTGTATGTATGCATGTTTCATCATGAACATAAGTTGGGCTGTAGGGCTAGGTTTGAAAGGTTTTACATATTATGGATGTTTGGCCGTTGGGCCGTGTGTGTTAAAGATTTACAAAGCATGATAAATCTTTTGGGTGGTCGTTGGGCCGTGTGTAAAAGTATGAGGGTTTTGATAAACCCTATGTGTTGGCTAGTAAGCCGGATCATGAGTGGGTTTTCCTCATGAATGTATTATTTTAATAAAAATTGTTATTTTTATATGAAAACCTGCATGATTATACTCTGCTGTTGTATACTCTTGATTATGATGTTAAGTCTACTTTCCTGTAACCTTTGTGGTTGCAGATTACAACTTGGGGTAGATATTGGTCCATAGTGCCAGGTGGAGGATCAGTCGCATGATAAAGACCTTGTAATATAGTCTTCTGTTGGTTTGTACATATACGATTGTACGGATTTTGTTGGATTACTGTTTATGGTTAGATTTAAGTCTTCCACTGATTGTATGATGTATGGTGATGTATGTAAGTCGTTAGCTAATTAAATTAAGCCACTTGGAGTATAAGACCTACATGACATAAAAAATAAAGATTTTTTCTAAATCAAATTCAAATTAAAGTATATAATTAACTCTTTAAAATAAATAAAATAGAGATAATTATGTTACTGAATAATTATCTCTTTAAAAAAAATAAGAGATAATTATGTGCTCAAATAATTATCTCTCTCTAAAATAAATAAAATAGAGATAATTATGTTATTGGATAATTATCTATTTAAAAAATAAATAAAATAGATAATTACATACTTAGATAATTATTTCTTTTAAAATAAATACAATATAGATAATTATCAAGTGGTTGGAGTCTCTTCATAGTTTTTCACCACACATTCCTATAAATAGGGGTGTTGGGGACTACGACTACAAAAAAGGAGAACAACTAGAGAGCTATGGAGATTAAAGCTTCAAAACGCTGAAGATCTTTCTCATTCAAGTTTCATCATCTGCTCCGCAAAAGCAGGAGGAGATTTCGCCATTTGATTCGGGAAGACGCTGTCAAGCCCTCGAGTTAACATTTGAAGAGAAGAATCAGAGAATTTATTTCTTTAATTTTGAAATTCCATCAGAGATTGTAATCCATTTTCAAAGACAATACAAATTCAAATTGTTCATCCAATTTTTTATCTTGATTTTCGGACACGAAACTTGTTGTCTGCATCGTCTATTGTGCGATTTACAATGGAATATGAGCTTATCACTTTAGATCAAGCTGATGAAGAACCAAAGTGGCTTCATCATTTGTTATAAGATATTCCCATGTGATTAACACCTATGTCAACGATTTGCACAAGGTAATATGTATGATGGTAAGTCTCGACTTAATTATCGTAGACAAAATACAGTCAACCAACTACTCTGAAATAGAGTTATCAGTATTGACTATGTCAAGTCAAATAATAATTTTATGGATCCGCTAATCAAATGGTTGAATAGAGAGTTAGTTGACGATTCATCGAGGGAAATGTGGTTAAAAGCCTATTACGTAAAGGACTCTACAATGGCAACCCAACCTAGCTGACTGGAGATCCCAGGATATAGGTTCAAAGGGACAACCGAATTGTGGGGGACTGAAAGATCACTAAGGAGATAATTTCTCTTACCCACTCCTATGATGAAACACAACAGTGATGCCTATAATATACTTAAGGATAAGCTTGCTTTTAATGATTCTTATATCTTGATAATTCAAGTGGAGTATAACAGGATACTCTAAATTAGAAATCACCTATATGAGTGTGAACTGGGGCCGGTTCAGTGAGAATTTTAATGCTGAATTCTCTAGATCACTCATAAAATGACCAGGTATTCTTATGGCCAAAATGAGCACAATCGTGAGAACCGAACTGTGTTCGAAAAGATTATGTGTGAATTCTATTGTCTTGGTTTACACAAACGGTTGAACAGTTCGAGGCATCGCGTCCACTATTTAACTAGTAAATTCGATAATTTTTGACAATGGAGGGTTCAAAGTCAAAAACTACCTATCCTATGCAGGATATTTTCTTAATTGTACTCTCTTTGTGTTTGCATAGTCTTGCATTGCATTGTTTATCCAATCAATTTTCATTCATGTGAGGGATTATAGAAAAAACGGTTTGTAACCATTTTTGTTGTGAATGAAAAATTGATTGAAGAATGTAATGAATTAGTTATCATTGTCGGGTTGGGTACTTTGATCGAAGAGTTGTGTCCTATCATGAGAAGTTGTGTCTTTTCTGTGGCATCTGTTCGGTATGAACAGACGTGTCCCTTCTTTACTGACTATTCTGAATAGTCACGTCTTCCTCTATATATATAGCATCCCTTTTTTGGGAAAAGATATGGAAAATAAGAAAAATTGAGAGAAAGAATTTGTAGAGTTCATTTTCATATTGAGTCAAAGAGGGTACAAAACACTAGTAGGTTCGCCAGGCCCACATATTATAGTGCTAGTTCTAAGGGATTTAGATCATTGTATCCTGGGAGATAGAAGCCCGTTAAATCGTAAGCACCGTAGCTGTGATGAATCTGTCTTAAGGACATAGTGTGATATACTAGCATTGATCAATCATCACATTTGAGTTCATATGATCTGTAAGTCCAATTTTCATTTATGATATATGTTTTTATCATAATTGCACAAAAAGTATACAAAACTTTCAAATACATTCTCATACCAATGCACTTATAAGAAGTGAGTTGATACTAATACTTAGATATTTTATATAACCTAGGCATTGGTGGGGTTTTCGCGGATGGGGTTGTGCCTCCTCAGAGATGAACGAGGTAGGCGTCGTGTTGGTCGACGTCCAGGTGAGAGTGACTAGCAATATTATAATGACTTCTATATTATGAAAATATTTTAAATACATTTTTTAGCATTTATTGCTATTATATTATGCATGTGAAAGAGGTTTCTGAAAATAATTGTGAGCATGTGTTGCTCGTATTCGTAGAAGATGTTTTCTCTTCAAATACAGAGATTCTGAGCATGAGATGCTTGTGTGTGTGAAAAATTATCTTCTTTAAAAATATATTATATTGTCGGAAAGTACCAAGTTATTGCGGGTAACCATCCTAAGTTGTTGCGGGCTTGCCCGAGTTGTTTCAGACGTTATACGAGATATTACGGACTTTGTCTGAGTTGTTGCGGCTATGCCGAGTTGATTCCTTAAAGGCTTTGCGAGATATGCTCAAGTTGTAACATCTACCACTGGTGATTAAAGAGTGGCTCTCATATCCGTCACTCTAAATTAAGTGAGTCGTGATTGAGGTTGCGGTACCGTTGGAACTCCTAGTTATGAGGTAGACGGCTACTTAGTCACTGAAAGATGTACGTATGATATGATATTAAGCATTTTATCAGTTGGCTTAAGAGCCATATGTTGTTGATGAGAAAATTTTATAAATTTATTTGGGGCCATAAGGTCGTATGTTGAGAAATTAAAAAGATGAATGGGCCGTAGGGCAGTATAAAAATATTTTTACAAATCGTTAAGATTTGGCCGCATGGTCGTATGTTGAAAAGGAGTAAGAGTTTCTATTTAACTTGAAAGTTGGGCCGTGTGTTAAAACAAGAAAGTATTTTTATAAAACCGTATGTGGTGGGCTAGTGAGCCGAATGATGAAAGTATAAATTCTTCTGCATGAGCTGTAAGAATAAATGTTTTTTTCTGTATGAAAACCCTGCATGAATATTTACTGTTGTGGTATACTTTTGATTATGATACTAAGGTCACTCTTCTGTAACCACTTGTGGTTACATATATTGTTACAGGGTAGATGATTGGTCCACCATGGTATGGTAGAGGTCAAAAGACGAGAGATGTAACTTTGAGATCAGGATGAGGTCATCAAAGAAGTATTTGTTGAGAGATAAGCAATGGCTCTCATTTTTAAATGTTGGGGATTGTGTATCCCGTGTGAGTTATATAATTAGCTCATAGTTGATGTAAGTTTTATTTATGTCAAATTTGAGAATATGATGAATGAAGTATACTGATGCGGAGTGCATCTTTAGTATTATTGTTTAGTTTCTGATCAGGTGAGCTTTTTTCGCACCACACTGAGTAGGTTAAAATATCCTTCGGGGAGTGGGTGTGCCATTTTGGTATCAGAGCTGTAGGATATAGGTTCTGTAGACTCGGTTGTGTCTGGTATTGTGGTGGACCATAGGATTGTGTGTTATGTCGTTAAGAGTAGGTTGATTGTTAGGGATGTCTTGCCCCTGTCCTTGGACATCTAGTTAACTTCCTTGGAGATCCGATTGAAAACACGTTTGTCGCGAGACATTGGTTCTAATTGGAAGTCTAAGTGTGTTGATGGATTGGGTAAGACAGCCCTAGCGATCTAGGTAAGTCTATCTGGTTGGGGTGAAAGTTGTGAAGGAATATAACTTTTGTTCTAAGTATGTTGATTGGGGTTTGGAGATAACCCAAGTGATCTAAGTAAGCTTATCAGGATAAGGAGAAGGTTCTGATGAACAAAACATTATTGTTTGGATTAGGGTATAACCCTATTGTTTTTTTTTGAGCTTGAGAGCTCGAAGTAAAAGTTATAAAGTAGATGGAGCACGGTTCTAAGTGTGTAGTTAATGTCGGAACGATAACCCTAATGGTTGTGTGAGCTTGAGAGCTCGAGAAGAAAATCCTAATGAAATGAGCTTCGGTTTAAGAAGGTGGATATGATTGTGAATAGATACATTAACAAACTGAATATATCTATTAGTTGAGTTGAAAGTTCTAATAGAATGAATTTTTATTTCGAAACTTGAGTAAGTTGTAGAATTGGAAAGGTTGTTCCCATGGGGTTAAACGAGTTTGTTGAAATGAGAGGATTGGTTTAGTAACTAGATCTTAGTTCAAGATGTACATACATGGTGCACAATGGAAGGAAGTTAATCATCATTGGAATAAAGATGGTATAACCTTGATAAAGATAGGAATTAAGTGTTAAGATGGATTAGGAGTAAAAAGAAATATTTTAAGTGGAGTATCTTGAAACGGATGAGATAATCTTAGACCTGGTAGTATAGCACGTAGACATAGTATATGTCTCATACGCGTTGGATGTCATAAGTCTCATGATAGAGACGAGATTCTTGAAGATGGTGATATTTTATACATATATTTGGAAAAGAATGATTATTCCCGAACGTTTACGTGTAGTGTTATCACTTCGTCAAAAATTAGAATGAAGTGCGTGATGGACGAATAGGAGGAAATAGGTAACAAGAAATACATTGAGCTATGACGAACATTGATATGAACTTTGAAATATTTTATAAATGATATTCGTTTACGGGCATTAAGGGTCCGAGAAACTAAATTATGAGATTAAAGTTTGATATGCATAGTGAAAGAAAACATATAACAAGAATGTGCGATAATATGTAAGAAGCAAATGGCGAGAACAATGAGATAGGATCGTCGTGAGAATTTAGATTCCACAAATAATGTGATTATGAAAGACGAGATCACCCTCGGGTTGGAGATAGTGATTGCTGGATGGTTGTGAGTTCTAACCTTAGTTAAAAATATGGAACATAAAATGAGAAATTATTAACTATCAACGAGAGGCTAAATGTCTAGGGCCATTGAGTTGGATTGAATTCATTAAACTTTGACAAGTAGTATTAGTCTCGAGAAGATGGTAAGGTTGTTAAGTGTTATGCGATAATGGACTAATAAGGAAGGAAGAATGACGAAGGATCATGTAAGATCACTTCGCAAAATAAGAAAATGAAAAGTAAGGAAGTTGTGTACGATCGACTAAAGGTTTCAAACAAGTATGAGTTATAGAGTTGAGATGAAAGATTTGAAGAAATAAAAAGATAAGGCGTTGAAGTAATTTTCCTAAGTAGTATCAGGAACGATATGATTTCAGAACAAAATTTCTTTAAGGAGGGAAGAATATAACACCACATAATTTTTTAAGAATCCAAATTACATTCTAGTATGAATTAATAAGAAGTCTTGCATGTAATCTCTCTTAAGAACCAAGTTGAGACGCAAGACATGTAACTTAAGTATAGG
>JAUTBS010088740.1:0-13045 GCA_032361285.1 Aequorea victoria | reverse complement strand
TGTTTGAAGTACAAACTATTTGAATTCCCTAACTGTATATTATTATGCATGCTTTCATTCACCAGTTTTAGCTGACGTTGTAAAATTAAATATTTTAGGTAACCAGTGACGAGATTAGATGACAGACTCAATAGCTTCGTGGGATCCAGGAATAGGACCTCTAGTGTGATGCCTCACTTTTCTCAAATACGATTCTTAAGCACTAAACCAAGAATAAAGGTGTTATGCCTTAATGAATAACATTTGAAACCTATGAACGAAGGAATGAATGCATAGAATATGGAATAGGATAAACCTAGAAAGATGGAAAGGATAAAAAGAGTTCAAATAAATTTCGAACAAGAAGAGTTTAAAATATTCAAGTTGAAAAATCCTGCGAAAGGCAAAAAAAGTGCAAAAAATCAAAACGAGCCAAAGTAAGGTCTAGGAACTCCTAAAACCTAAAACTTTAAACACAAATTTGGGTAGACAATGAGACTAAGCCCAACCATAAGGGCGTAAAAAAATCATAAAACCAAAGAACTCATTTCAGAGTTCAAAAAAAGAAAAGTCATGGAAGGCCTAAATGAGCCCCAAACTTTGAGAAGCCCAATAGATAAAATTAATTAGGATTTTGGGATAAACATTATTGGAGCCCAATATAAATAATTATTTAATCCCAATTAGTTTATTAATGGCCCAATTGATTTAATTATAAGCCCAAACCAAAGTTAGGCCCAAAACTTAAAATTTGATCCAAATAAAGTTAATTTGGGTACAAAGTGAATTTTAATCTCATGAATGAATAAAATAAATAATAAAAAAAATAAAATGAAGCTTCTAGAAGGGTTGGACCAAAATCCCCAAGAGGAGAGAATGGTGATGTGACATTTTATGGGGAAAAAAAGGAAAAAGAAACGAAAAGATGAAAATGATGGTTGCTTGAAATAATAAGCTTCCCACATCATCAAAGCTCCAAAAAGTCTTCAAGAAATAGTGTAAGCACATGGGAGAATAATGAGAGGAGAGGAGTTGTGATGTGATATAATTAGAATTAAAATAAAAGAAAATAAAAAAGTCTTGTCAAGTACCTTAATTCTAGGGAACTTGTTTTCCATTAAACCAAACAAGACCTTATGGCTTAAGGAAAATGTATTATTAAATTCAAACAAGATATTAGAAGTTTTGGAGCCCAAGACTTAGTTGGATTGGAATCAAAGTGGAAAAACAAGAATTGAATTGGAAGTTGGATGGAAACTAAATGTGGGGTAAAATGGACTATTCACCCCAAACCTCTTCCCTATAAATAGGATCATTTCTTCAATACTTTAAAATATTTTCGCCATCTTAATCTCTCTCTAAATTTCGGTCAAGAGGAGGAGAAGAAGAGAAGGGAGATAAAAGAAGAAGGAAGAAAGAGGAAAACAAGAAAAAGAGGAAAAGAATCCAAAAGTTAAGTCCTAAGTTCTTTGAACAAGAAAGATCATCAAGTAAGTGGTCTTCAAAAATTTATATTTCTTACTTAATAACATCTTCTCATCTCAAACCCTCTCGAAGATAAAAGAAGTATGGACAAGAATGGAGATGAACCAAGAAAACAACAAAAGAAAGTTTAGAACCTTGTTCTAGGAAAACTTTTTAATAACCTAAGATAAAGGATAAATAATGTAAGAAACTATGGGTACATTATAATGAACATATGATGTTTATAAAATGTGTTTGGACATACCTTTGATGTGCTAAAGTAGTAGAAGTTGGATGATTGTGTGTAAATGATGAAATTAACCCAAAATAGTGGGCTATGTAAGCAACTCTAAGAATTTTTGTGTCAACCAAACACTCTCCAAATCAAAATTTGTTTCAAACAGAGCCTTATTGGGATGTCTTATATGTGTATGATTCTTGGTTGAACCCATAAATGTATTTTTGAACTCCTATACCATTTTTGAAGATTCTGTGATAGAGAGACAGAATAACAGCCCACTTTGAACCCTTGTAGAGTGTTCTCGATACATCCCCTTGAGATGATCCATATATCCAAAGAAAGGTCTATGGGTCAAGTTTTACCTCCAATTTACATAACTTACTTTGGTTGAGTATATTTGGAGATATCTAGATTCTACCAAACATGCTCCTTTTTCGACAAATTCTGTGGTATGAAATTTTAAGCATCTTTCTGTTCACAGCCAGATCTTGGCCTCTCTTGAAATGTTTATCTAACACCATAATCTAGCTCTATGTAAACTTATAGAAATTTCCAATGGAGTTCGGTATTTTTAAAGTATTTTTGAAGCTATGGGGTAGAATCTGGAAATTAAAATAATATAGTTTAAGAAGGCTTTATGCAAACCTAAGTACCTAAACCTATGTTGGGGATCTTGGGGACCATGAGGGTACCAAGAATGATTAGAAAAAATATTCTTATGAAGAAAAATACCCCAGTTGCATACCCACACCAACATGCATGTGTCACATTAGTTCACATAGTAAGTTCCTATTCTATCTATGTGTTAGGAACCGGAGTTTCGGAGTGAACCAAAGGACATGATTCGAGGAGGAGTACTCATTTTTGAGGTGGGTCTTTCTTATTAGTAGCTTGATATTATGAATGTATGAATGGTTAAATTTCTTATACTTTGATACTTTATCATTTGAGGAAAATGAATGGTGGTCTAACTTGTGAAAGAAAGCTATATTTGCGAAATTGTGTGTTACGAACTGTCTCATGAACATATGTTTTGGAACATAATAGGAATTAGATATTTTATGAAAATAAACAGTGATCTTACTTACGAAAGAAATGATATTTTTGGACCTATATTTTTCCCAAATAATCCATGAACCTGTTTTGGAACTTGAACTCAATATTTTATAAAAGAATCTTCAACATAGACTGGAACAAGAGAAATATGATCGTGTTGGACAAATGAAAAAGAAAAACTAATTATATACTACGTTATGAAATTTATGAGTGTTCTTATGAAATAATCTATGTCTTATGAAATGATTTACGAATCTCTTTTGAAAACTAGAACTCAATAACTTTATGAAATGATCCTCAGGAATATAGTATGATATAAGAAATATTTAGAATAAAGAAGAAAAATAATATACTTATATGAAACTACTCTGGAACATAAGAATAAGAGAATTATAAGAAATGTGAAGTATGAGAAAAATTATTGAGATTAAGAAAAAATGATTAAATTATACATTATGTGTATCATGATAGCCTTGATATTACATGGGAGTGCCATGAGGTGGGTATATCGCACACTCGATAATGCGTGGGAATACGCCACTGTATAATGATATATGTGGAATATATCGCACACCCGATAATACGTGGATATATGTCCTGAATATAATGATAAATGATGTGTTAGCTCTACCACTGAGCATTGTTAAGTTGTCCGGCGAATAATCCTTAGCCCTGTCCATTTAAGAGTAGGCGGAATATTTGGGGTCTCAGTATTGCAACAACTCTTGGTTGTGAGATTAAAAATGGCATAGGTGTTCTAAAATACAATTTTGGGTCCAACCAAAAATCACACATGTTAATAACATTCTAAACTAACTTTGTTTGAAGTAGATTTTCAATTAGGCCTTCTTTGGATAACACGAAAAATCTGAGATTGGCTTTAAGTTAACTATTTTTCCATTTCCTTGAGATTCCTTACTCCCTTATTCTTTTTTATCCTCTTACCCATGCAAGAATTATTTTTCTCCAACTTAAAATTACTTTTTATGTTCTCTTGAAAATTTTTACTAACTTTTCCATAGGTCTCATTTTATTTCTCCATCATGATCTTGAATTAAGAAAGTTCATCTTTCTTAGATTCAAGATCCTTCTCCTATGTTCTTCCATATTCTTATCTTCTTTTTGTTTGAAGATGGATGAGAGGTGTGAGATGATTTTAGAATATTAAAGAAGAGTTTTATGAATCTCTTACTTGATAACTTTTTAGTTGAAGAATGGATGAACTAAGCTTCAAGTTCTTCCTTCTTCTTTTCGTCCTTCTTCTTCTTCCTTCATTCTCTTTCTTTTCTTCCTCTCTTCTTTCTCTCTCTACCGAGCTCTCTATGAGGGTGGGAGAGTTTGGAAAAAAAATGCCTCTAAGTGCTTGGAAGAAGCCTTCTATTTATTGGCAAAAGTTTGGAATGAAAAGACCATTTTACCCCTCATTTAGTTTCCATCCAACTCCCAATTAAATTCTTGTTCTTTCAATTTGATTTAATCTCAACTAAATCTTGGGCTCTATGATTCCTAATACAATGTTTAGATTCAATAATCTATTTTTCTTAAACTTTAAGGCATTGTTTAGTTTAATGGGAAACAAGTTTTCTAAATTTATGGTACTTGACCAGACATTTTTATTTCTCTTTTATTTTTATTCTAATTATTTTCCATCACATCTTCTCTCATCTCATTATCCTCCATGTGCCTTACACTGTTCATTAAAGACTTAGGGGCCTTTGATGAGGTAAAAAATCTATTTTTTAAAGAAACCATCATTTCATTTTTTCCACCTTTTCTTTCTTTTTCTTTAATTTAGAAAATTATCACATCACTCTTCTCTCATGAATTCATCTTCTAGGTACATTTTCCACAATTCCTTGAAGACTTTGGGAGGTTTGATGACGTAAGAAAACTAATTTTTTCAAGCTATCTTCATAATCTCCTGTCTTTTCTTTTCTTCTTTATTTTTTCTTTTTCTTTCCCCCTCAAAGTTGTCACATCACTCCCCCTCTCATGGGGGAGTCAGCCATGGGCTTCTAGAATGTCCCAATTTATTTATTTTATTATTTATTTTAATAACATATGATAATTAAATTGAGTTTGGGGCGAAATTAAAATAATTGGGCTCAAATAATTATTTATATTGGACCCCCATAATGTTTGGTCCAAAACCCTAATTAAATTTTTCTATTGGGCTTTTCAAAGTTTAGGCCTCGTTTAGGCTTCCATGAATCTTTTTCTTTGAACTCTTAATTGAGTTCTTTGGTTTATGATTTTGTTGGGAACTTATGATTAGGCTTAGCCTCATTCTCTACCCAAACTATTATTTAAGTTTTTGGGCTTGAGGAGTTCCTAGGCCTTACTTTGACCCGTTTTGGTTTTATGCGCTTTTTTCGTCTTTGAAAGGACTTCCTAACTCGAACGTTTTAATATCTCATTGTTCAAAATTTATTTAAACTATTTTTATTAATTCCACTTTTCTATATTTATTCTATTTCATATTTCATGCATTCATTCCTTTGTTCATAGGGTTTGAATGTCAATCCTCAAGGCGTAACACCTTTATTTCAGGTTTCGCGTTTAAGAATCGTGTTGAGAAAAGTGGGGTGTCACATTGCCCATCACTTTTTGGATTACAAGGTCCCCAGGACCAAAGTCTGAGGTTTTACTTTCTTGTTATATTATATTTCCATTTCTTGCTGGTAAGCCTAAATTCTGGTAAGGGTGATCTCTCTATTTTCTCCGGCCAAATCCAAGTCTCGGGCCTAGATTTCGTCGTTGCCATCTGGGGTAAATAGATCAGTCTTCATGGTAGGTAGACCAACCTCAAAGGAAATTATTGCCTCGGTCCCATAGGCCATTGAATAGGGTGTTTCTCCTGTTGCCCAATGAGTTGTAGTTCGATAGGCCAAAGGACGTTAGGGAGTTCATCGACCCACTTTCCCTTTTCTTTTTTCAACCTTTTCTTTATTACATCCAATATGGTCTTATTGGAAGCCTCGGCTTAGCCGTTGCACTGTGGGTAGGCTGGAGTTAAGTTGTAGAACTATATTCCTAGCTCGGCCACGAATGCTGAAAAGATCCATCCATTGAATTGAGTCCCATTATTTGAGATAAGGGCTTTTGAAATGCCAAATCTCGTAATAATGTTTTCCAAACAAATTTCTTCACGTCGATCTCCCTGATGTTGGCCAATGGCTTGGCCTTTACCCATTTTGTAAAGTAGTTGATGGGCGTTATGATAAACTTTCTGTTATTTACGGCCTTAGGTAAGGATCCCACGATGTCAGGCCCCACTAAACAAAGGACCAAGGGCTTGTAAGAGGGGAGAGCTCGCCAGCTGGTTAGTGTATGAGAGAACCAAAATTCTGACACTTCTCGCATTTTCTTGCATACTGTTGTGCGTCCTTTTGCATATATAGTCACCAATATCCTTGTGTAATTGCTTTGTGTGCTATGGACCTTCCTTTAAAGAGCTAAATTTTTATAAAACCTAATCTAGGATTAAATTCACCATAATTCTGCAAAACAAGTTCAAACCCTAGAATTTAAAACTCCATAAACCCTAATGATAGTAGGACAATAAGTTCATGAATAAAACCCAATGAACTTAGAATAAAGTTTGGCCATCTAAATCACAAACCAAAGATGAAATTTTGGGCTAAAGCCCAACATATATTTTCAGCCCAAAGTCTCATAAATAAAATTAATAGGCCCAAACTAGATTTTAGAGCCCAAATAATTAAATTCAAGGCCCACTCAAGAAAAGAAGTCTTAGAATTTTCAAAAAGGCCCAAATTTTATCCAAAATCAAAATGGGCCCCACATAAATTTTAAATCATAAAATAAGAAAAAAAATGCAATAAATGACATCACCCAAACACCCTTTGGCTGGCCAACCCCTTTCCCCTCCATGAGAGTGGGATGATGTGACACATGATAGAATTTAATTAGGAAAAACAAAAAAAGAAATGAAGGAAAAATGTTGTGATGGGACCTTTATCCATTTTTATAAACAGTCTATTTCTAACACTCCAATTCTTTTCCCCTCCTAATTAAATATTTGTAGGAGATACTTATACACATAAATATATCTCATGAGGAAACAAATACCAGAAATAACTAAATCAAGAAAGAAAATTAGTCAAAGAAAAAATAGTAACCTGAGTAGAATCTTAGAAGACTTTTGTAAGAAACCCAATTGTCATCATAATGATTTGATCTCCCAAATAAAACACTATTTTCCCATGTTATCTTATCTTCTTTGAAAGATTTAATTGTCAAGATTGTCATCATAATGAAGGGACCATTGATGGAGAATTAAAGAAATAAAAAAAAAAAAAAAAAGTCTTGAAATTACTTTTGACAACTCTTACACTCAACCTCTAGCCTATAAATAGAACACTTATCCCACACTTTTTCAAATATTTTTCCCATCTCCCCTCTCTCTCTAAGCCTCGGTAATATGAAGAAAAAGAAGGGGAAGAGAAGGAAAAAAAAGAAGAAAAAAGAAGAAGAAGAAGAAGAAAGGAGAAAGGAAAAGAACTAAAGAGAAGTCCTAATCTCTATTGATCCAGATCAATCATGTAAGAACCTTTTTGAAATCTCTATTTCTCTCCTAATATCATCTTCTTACCTCTTATCCTCTCTAAGATAAAAGAAACATGGACAAGAATGGAGGTGAACCATGTAAACAAGAAAAGAATGTGTAGAAGCTTATTTTAAGGAAACTTTGTAAGGATTAAAAACAAAGAAGAAGAATGTAATAAATATTTGGAACTTTATGATGAACATGTTATGTTGATTATGATGTTCTTGGATATACCTTGGACGTGATAAAATAGGATAAGTTCATATTTCTAAGTTATTGTGTTGAAATTCTCAAAATAGTGTAGTTTTTAAGCAAACTCCAAAAAATTTTGTGTGAACTAAACTATCCCCAAATTAAGATCTATTTCGAAAGGAGCCACTTTAGGATGTCTTGAGTGTGTAATTTTTGGTTGGACCCCAAAATGCATTTTTGAACCCCTATGCCAATTTTGAAGCTTCTGTTACAGTGAGGGAGAAACACATCCAACTTTGAACCCTTGTAGATTATTCTAAAAATATCACATTGAGATAATCCACATATCCAGAGAAACGTCTATGGGCCTAGTTTTACCCTCTATTTACAAAACTCACTTTGCATTAATAGCTTTCGAGATATCTTGTTTTTCCCAAATAGACCCATTTTTCAACAGATTCTGTGGTGTGAAGTTTTCAGCCAACTTATGTTCACAACCAGTTCTCGGTTCCTCATGAAAAGTTTATATAACATCATTATCTGGCTCGCTATAAAGTGTTAGAATTTTCCAATAGGGTTTGGTATTTTTCATGTCATTTTGAATTACTGTGGCAGATTCTAGAATCCTATATTTTGTTGAGAAATGTGATGTTTAAGCCTTTACCTACTCTTAGGTCATGTTTGTTCCTTTTTAACATCATCCATGGGTCTTTGTAAGCTTTTATGACTAAGTTAAATGTTGTATGATTGTAACTTTGTGTGGTAACATCTTTCATGCATGGCATGTGTCTTCGGTGGAGGTATTCACCTTGTGTCTAGCTTAGTTAGATTTGCCTTTTAATGAAAGGTTGTTGTGTTGGACAAGTTCACATGGTTTGTGACTTGGATATGATCTTGTGATGGAGTGGGTGGTTTCCCTTCCATGTTGTAAACTTGTTATGTAGTGTGTGGTTTTCCTTCTATGTTGTAACCTTGTGATGGGTACAGCTATTGCTATGGTGCATGATATGGGCCTAAAAGTGCACTTTTAAGCCCTCCAACGTATAGTGTTATGTCCTTGAGTCGTTATTATAATATGTGTTTTAGTGTGTTTTGTGCAGCATTAGGTACATCGAAGCACTTGCCCAAAATGGAGTTTAAAGCAATAAATAAGGCATAAGGAAGCAAAAAGTGAATTTTAAAGTCAAAACAAGAGGATTCATCACTTTGCACTCACGTTCGGACATGTTTGGCCAATGTCCGGACGTACCAAGACAGTATACCCACTGGAGAAATATGTCCGGACGCGCGTCCGAACGTTTGGAGGCAGAAACCTTTCTGGAGTTCCACGTCTGGACGTGCGTGACTTACGTCCGGACATGCGTGACTTACGTCTGGACGTGTTTCGGCAAGTCAGAATTTTAAGTCCATTTTATTTCGCGTGGCTGAGTGGAGAGTATAAAAACAAACCTGTTTTATGTTATTAGGGTTGGTAATTTGATCATTGAGGAGTTTGGGAGGCTGTTAGGGCAGGGGAGCAACGTAGAAGACGGATCTATGGTGTGTGTGTGCAGATCTCCTTATTCGTTCATCTCGACGATGAGCGGCTAGGTTCTTCTTCTAGGGTTTCGTTGAAACCCCAGCCTTCTTGTAATGTAATTCTTAGATCTAGTTTTGGTTTGTTTCTTTTCTTTTCGGACTGTTCATTTGTAAAGCATTCTTGAGGACATATGGATTCATGTTTTTCATTATTGGTTTAAACGTTTACCTCACCTTGCATTCTTCTCTTCTGTGATTAGTTGATTGTATTATTTTTTAATGGTTTTGCATGCTTCGTGAGGGTGCATGTCATGATATAATATGCTTGGAGAAGACACGTTATGCTGTAACTCGATTATGGACAACGCGTGCTACTCTAGATATTTTATGCCGATCATCGCCCTTTTCGAGTTTTTCTTGTTGCACCATTGAGCTTGTAGCTTTAATGGTGCGTTGAATGATCCAATTGAAAGCGACTAAAACTTCTTCTAAAACCTATGATTACAGAGCTAGGGTGGATTCGTGTTGCCCTAGAATTCTCTTTATTAGTTTTAATCACATTTAATTTCGTGTTTTAGTTTAATCAAAACAGTTCAACTTCGTTTCTCCCGCTATGGAGTTACTTATAGAATTAATTAGCAAACCATATAGTTTAGCCTCTTTGTCCCTGTGGATCGACACCCGATCTTACACAATATTCTACGGAGTAGCTTGTATTACTCGGTTCTTTTATAAATTTATCTTTGACCGCGCTCGACAGCGATCAAAAGCCCTCTACGGAGGTGACTTTGGCCGCTAGGGAAAAGACTCAATTTGAATCTCGTGATGATCCTAGTTGCTCAACAGTTTAAGGGAGAGTCCGGAGCTTCCGGTGACTTGAACTGGATCGTCTAGGGAAAAGACCCAGGCGCTATCCTGAAGTGACTTTATGTTTGATGTTGGATCCTGTTAGGAAAAATCTAGATTAACAGAATTTATTTTTAATCTAGTTTTAGATGGAAATTGGGGTTATTTGTTTCCATGTTTATCTTCTCTCTTTTGGTAGTTTCGGATCTAAAGAGATGATGGCAGATCTGGTACAGATAAGAATTGAAGAGTTTGCATAGGAGGAGATTTCGTAGATTTGCTTCTATCTTGACCCCGCTCGAGCGCGATATACCCCGCTCGAGCGCACTTATTGCAGATTTGGGAGAAATGATTCTCGAAAGTTTTGGTTCTTGGATCTCGCTCGAGCGCGCTATACCTAGCTCAAGCGCGCTTATGGCAGTTTCGACAACTTCGTTTGTTTAAAAGGGAGATAGAGATTTTGTTTTGTTAGAGCTTTGGGGAAAAAATAGGGAGATACATTGAGAGCTTCTTATTCTTCCAAGAGAGATATGATTGAATACATGAGATTGGATATTGCTTAAAAGGAGTTTCAAGGACGGCTTCGATGATTCGTTGCCCGTGAAGGATTCGTCGGAGGATTCTGACGGACGTTGTTTCAAGAATTCGTTACAACGGGAAAAGGAATCAAAGCACTGAAGAACAGTGAACGAGAATTCGGCTACCCGCTTAAGACATAGATTGAGGATTCGATTATGGTCTGTAAGTAAGATTTTGTAATTGTTCGTTGTTTATACTGCATTGCTTTCCCGGACTGTGGATTCGGTCCCGTGATTTTTTCCCGTTTGAGTTTTTCCACGTATAAATCTTGTGTGTTAAATGGTTTGATTTACTTTCAGTCTTCTCGTAAATTAATTATCGTGAATTGATTAATCGTTTGTAAAAAACAAGTTTTTATTAAAATAAAAAGGGGATTTACGTTTATCAGATCCAACTGGCCAAAAATGCCCTGAGTACTATTTTTATTGGCATTGGTTACTTATTTTTTTCAGGAGGTTCATGTGGTTGTTGATGGTTTCCCACCTATATTGATTAATGATCATATCGTTATACCATTATTGGCATTTTGATGTCGCGATTATATTGTTGACATGTTTATGTCCCGAGAATGTTGTTACCACCTCTGATGCCTAGTTTGAGATATATATGGGTGACTCGTCTTGATATCGAGATCACGAGAGAAAAATATAAATATTTTGATAAAGAAAAAAAGATAAGTTGTGTTATCACCATTTTGCTTATACTGTATCTCTTACCATGATTATATTCAATTATAAACGTTATTTTGAATCCCCTACGTTTGAACTGTATATTATTATGCATACTTCAATTCACCAATTTTAGCTGACGTTGTCATTAAACATTTTAGGTAACCAGTGAAGGAGCTTGTTGACGAACTCAGTAGTTTCGTGAAATTCAGGCTTAAGACCTCTTAGGACATGCATTTCGCTTCTGCATTGAAACAATAATATTCTGATTATGAGTTGTTGAGACAACATATTTGATTATGACATTATGGGCTGTTTGTGTCCCACATTGATTATTATAGATTTTGATTGATAAATCTCATGCATATTGAATCTATTAGCATATTGTTAGCTAACTAAATGTTTAAGACTTTCTTAGTTCATTGGGCCAACACCCATGATCCATGACCGGTCATTACTCCTGAGTTGGGATGTGACACCACAGCAGAACGGCGTAGCTGAATGAATGAACTTGACACTAAATGAACGGGAAAGAATCATGATGCTACACGCAGGATTGTCAGAAAGCTTCTAGGCTGATGCAGTGAACACTGCAGCTTACTTGATCAACAGAGAACCATCTGTTCCATTAGATTACAGGATTTCTAAAAAAATTTAGAGCAGAAAGGAGGTAAACCTTTCTTTTTAAAAAAAATTCGATTATACTTCATATGTTCATATTGACCCCAATGATATAAACAAACTAGAAACTAAATATAGAAAATATTTTTTCATTGGGTATGGGGATGAAGCTTTTAGTTATCATTTCTGGGATAATCAAAACAAGAAAATTGTTAGGAGTAGGAATGTGATCTTCAATGAATAGGTTATGTACAAAGACATGTCAAAGGCAGAAGGTGAGAGTACTAGTCCCAAAGTCAAGAAGTATGAGTTTGTAAACTTGGATGACATTCCGAATTTTGCAGCTCAGGGTGTGGATAATGAATACTAGGAGAATGTGAATCCTCAGACACAGTAGCGTACACCAACTACTGTGATCAGAAGATCCGTCAGGAATATCAGACCACTATAGGGGTTCTCACCATCTCTATTCTACATATTGTTGACAGACAATGGTGAGGCAGAAAGTTATGATGAAACTTTACAGATTGAGACATCAGTCAAGTGGGAGTTAGCCATGAAGGATGAGATGGACTCACTGCTGACAAATCAGACATGGGAATTAGCTATTCTGCCAGCAGGGACGAAAGCACTGCATAACAAGTGGGTGTACAGAATCAAGTCAGAACACGACGGGAGCAAGCGCTACAAAGCCAGATTAGTGGTAAAGGGGTTTCAAAAAAAGGAAGGCATTGATTACATAGACATTTTTTCACCAATTGTGAAGCTGACGACTATCAAATTGGTGCTGAAAATTGTGGCTGCTGAAAATCTACATCTTGAGCAGTTGGATGCCAAAACTGCATTTCTTCACGGTGATTTGGAAGAAGACATATATATGAAACAACCACAAGGCTTTGAGGTACAGGGAAAGGAAGACATGGTCTGCAAACTGAAGAAGAACTTGTATGGCTTGAAACAAGCTCCCAGACAGTGGTACAAGAAGTTTGATAGCTTCATGAGTAGCACCGGGTTCACTAGACTGGAGGCAGATCATTGTTGCTACATTAAATTCTTTGGCACCTCATATATTATCATGTTGCTATATGTAGATGATATGTTTGTTGTAGAATTTTATATTGTGGAGATTAATAACATGAAAAAGCAGTTGTCAAAGTAATTTTTTATGAAGGATTTGGGTGTTGTCAAACAAATCATTGGAATGTGGATTATTAGAGAACGAGCCAAATGAACTCTGAAACTATCACAGGCCGAGTACGTAAAGAAGGTGCTTAGCAGGTTCAACATGGAGAATGCAAAGCCTGTAAGCAC
>JAUTBS010088739.1:0-20725 GCA_032361285.1 Aequorea victoria | reverse complement strand
AAGACCTGTCAAAGTGACTGAAGGAATAAATATTCCAAAAGATGAATTAGAATGGAATGAAAATGATATTAGAGAAACGCATTGTAACTCTAGAGTAATGAATCTTTTATATTGTGTATTAGATCCAAATAAATTAAATATAATATCTATGTATGAAACAACAAAAGAAATATGGAATAAACTTAAAATAACTCATGAAGGCACAAACCAAGTTAAAGACTCTAAAATTAGTATGTTTGTATATGAGTACGAATTGCTTAAGATAAATGGTAATGAAAATATCTCTAGTATGTTTACACGATTTACTAACATTATCAATTCTTTGAAGTCTCTTGGAAAAATTTATACTAACGTTGAAAATGTGAGAAAGATTCTTAGATCTCTTCCAAAAGGATAGGATGCAAAGGTCACAGCAATCCAAGAAACAAAAGACCTCAATGTGCTCAGTCTTGATAAACTCATGGGGTCATTGATGAATCATGAGATTGTCATAAAACGAAGGTTGGAAGAAGAAGAACCAAAGACAAAAAGTGGAATGGCTCTAAAATGTTTACAACAAGAGTCATCTGACAAAGAAGACTCAAATAATTCTGATGATGAGAATGACGACATAGCGCTCCTTAGTCGAAAGTTCAACAAGTTATCAGAGTCCCAAGCCATCTTTACCCCTGGCGCGCGCCACCTCAATGTGGTGCGCACCTCCTTCAACATGGCGCACGTCACTTTGAGAGGAGACTTCGGCACTAAGTCAACTCCTCGCCTAAAAACTCTATAAATAGGACCCTCCCCCACCTCAAAATAGATCCCCAATTCTAAGAGCGCAAAACCTCTGCAAAATTGAAACTCTATCCTGAACTCCCAAATTAAACCCTTGCCGAATTAATAATCTTAAGCATAAGCTAACCCTTGAAACTTCACTCGAACTACCCAACACTTCAAAATCCTTTGCATTGGAAGGAATCTAAAAACTCAAAGACTGCGCAGAAGGCTTCCCGATGACGTGTCGTACATGAGGAGAAGCTGCAGAAACTGCTTGAAACTTCACTTCGCTCTAGGGATATACGGTAAGCTCCTCCTTTCTCATCTTTTTTTATTTATTTATTATTATTATTCATCATTCTTCTCTTAAAACTTCTTTTAATAGGCAAAAAGGGGGGAAGAAGAGGCCGTTGGTCTTGTTCTCCCCAGTTTCTTTTCTTTATTACATTAACAGTCCAAGCATATTTTAATTGTTGTTAGAAGCATGTTTTAGATTTAAAAGAATCGCATTTAAAGTCTTCTTTTCCTTTTTCTTTTTCGTATGAAAACACATACACACGGGCACACTATTTTCTTAAAATAGTATCCCCTTTTGGACATCCCAGTGTCGAGCTCACTCTCCCATAGTGATGCGCGCCACTTTTAGAGAGTCCAAAAGAGGCGCACGCTATGTCCCAGTGGCACGCGCCAGGTCATGAGGTGGCGGGCGCCACCTCTGTTTGAAAACCAGTGGCTTTCAGTAGCCCTCTTGGTAGCCTTTTCTGTATATTCTCTACCTGTTAGAATTTCTATTAAAATGCCTTCTTTTGTATTTCTTTAAGTTATAAAAATAGTTGCACACAAAAGTACATTGTTTTCTAAAGATAGTAGCCCTTTTTAGGCCTCTAAATGACGAGCTCACTGATCCATAGTGACACACACTATCTCCAGAGGACCCAAAAGTGGCGCACACCATGTCCTAGTGGCGCGCACTAGGTTGGAGGTGGCGCACGCTGCCTCTGTTTCAAACCAGTGGCTTCCTGTAGCTTTTTCTACAATTTTATGTTTTAAACAGCATGGTTTTATATGCATCAACTGCGCTGATATGTTGTCATCTCCCCTTTTGACATACCTTTAAGTGTAAGTATGCGTAGAAAGCCTTAGTTTTAGGTTAGATTTTGTTTCATTGTTTTCTTTTTAATGTTCTCTCTTTAACTCTCTTTCTGTATGTGTTGCTTTTGATAAATTTAAGATAAGAACAAAATGGAACGGTTAAGTAGAGGCTGATCTTCAGATCTAGTGAGAGGGGTGCCTAACACCTTCCCCTTTCGTATCCTAGCTCCCAAACCATTTTATCTGGTAAGGACGGACTAGTTCCCTTAAAAGTTTTTGGTTTCTTGGTTTTTTTGAAAGCCAAGTGGGGACTCCAAATTGTGCGGCCTATAACACGAGTGAATTTGGGGGAAAACCCCTCTTTCCTTTCTCCTTGTGGTTCGTTCCATACGCACATCCTCATTTGATGTGAGGAGTGGGGGATAAAAAGAGGGAGGGTTCCTCACAGTGAGCTATAATCCACGTGCTCACCAATTACTAGCAATAGCATTATAAATGGCACAATGGAATCAAAACAGTTCATCACTTTGAAAATGAGATAACTTTTCGTAAAACATACTTTTATCATAAAAGATTTCAAGTTTCCATCTTTCCACAAATCACCTCATAATAGAGAGTTTTTCAAGAATTAGTCCATTTCTGATCTTTTGTTACTCTTCATCTTTATTTTGTTATTTCTTTAGAAAAGCGTTGTTCATCATTTTTCCCATTCATTATCTTTTAAAAGAAAAAATCTTTCATCTTATCATCGTTCACCTCTCAGTGGAGGAATTCCATAATCTTAACATCATCACCTCTCAGCAGAGGATCTCTAATATAATTTCCGTTCATTCACTTAGTAGTGATAAGTACGTCTTTTTATTTTACACATCCACTTAATAGTGGTAACATAATCATCCACTTATTAATCATATTTTCTCATAATGCATTGGGTTGTATTAACCTCCCAACCAGAAGTTGTTGCAGTACTGAGTCCTCGAATATTCCGCCTACTCAGTGGATAGAGCTAAGCATTATTCGCCGGACCACTTCACAATGCTCAGTGGTAGAGCTAACACATCATCCATGGTTTATCCACAATATACATATATATAACATGGTATATACCCACGAATAGTTTGTTCGGTATAACCATCGCATGACACCTGCCATGACATCTATCAATGCTAACATGATACACATATGTATCCATTAATTATTTATCCTTAATCTCAATAATTGTTATTATACTCCACATTTCCTATAATTCTCTTATCCTTATGTTTCATAGAATGGTTAGTATATTATTTTTCACCTTTATTCCTAACATTATTCATTTAACCATAGTTCTCATATCCTACTATGTTCTCAAGGATTATTTCATAAAGATACTGAGTTCTAGTTTCAAAATAGGTCCATACATCATTTTATAAAACATAAGTACGCAAACATAGCTTTCTTTCATAAATAAAACAACCATCATTCATTTTCTCAAATCATAAAGCATCAAAGCATAAAGAATTTAACCATTCACACACTCATAATAACAAGCTAGTGATAAGAAAAAACCCACCTCAAAGATGGGTGCTCCTCCTCGAGTCACACCCTCCAGTTCACTCTGGAACTCCGGTTCCTAACACGTAGATACGATATGAACATATTATGTGAATTAATGTGATACATGCATGTTGGTGTGGGTATGCAAGTGGGGTATTTTTCTTCTTAAGAATATCATTTCAAATCATTCTTGGTACCTTCATGGTCCCTAAGATCCTCAACTTAGATTTAAGTACTTAGTTTTCCTCAAAGACTTCTTAAACCATATTCCTCTTCATTTCCAAATTTTGCCTCACAGATTCAAAAATACTTTAAAAATACTAAACTTTACTGGAAAATTCTACACCTTTACGGAGACCTAGATTATTGTGTTATCTAAACTTTTTATGAAGGAACCGAGAACTGGTTGTGAATAAAAAGAGGTGTAAAAATCCACACCACAGAATCTGTCGAAAAAGGGATCTGTTTGGGAAAAACAAGATATCCAAAGTGAGTTCTGTAAAAAGTGGGTGAAACTTGACCCATATACCTTTCTCTGGGTATGTGGCTCATTGCAAGGGAATGTTTCTAAAATAATCTACAAAGGTCCAAAATTGGATGTTTTTCTGCCTCTCTGTCACAGAATCTTCAAAAATGGCATAGGGGTTCCAAAATACATTTTTGGATCCAACTAAAAATCATACACACTCAAGACATCCTAAAGAGTCTCTGTTTGGAACAATGTTTAATTTGGGGAATGTTTGGTTCACACGAAACCCACTATTTTGGGTTACTTCATCATTTACACACAATCATCCAACTTCTCCTACCTTAGCACATCCAAGGCATGTCCAAACACATCTCATTAACACCATATGTTCATTATAAGGTACCCATCTTTTCTTACATTATTTCTCCTTTATCTTTGGTCATTAAAAAGTTTTCCTAGAATAAGGTTCTACACTTTCCTTTCTTATTTCTTTGGTTCATCTTCATTCTTGTTCATGCTTCTTTTATCTTAGAGAGGGTTTGAGATGAGAAGATGTTTTTAAGTAAAAGATAGAGATATTTGAATATCACTTACTTGATGGTCTTTCTTGTTCCAAGAACTTAGGACTTAGAGAGAGAGAGATAGAGGAAATCTTCTTCTTCTTCTCCTTCTTGTTCCCACCAAAATTTAGAGAGAGAGAGATGGAGGAAATTTCTTAAAGTGTTGGAGAAAGGGTTCTATTTATAGGCAAGAATTTGGGATGAAAAGTCTATTTTACCCCTCATTTAGTTTCCATCCAACTCCCAATTCAATTCTTGTTTTTCCAATTTGATTCTAATCGAACCAAAACCTGGGCTCCAAGATTGCTAATGCCTTGTTTGGATTTAATAATCCATTTTTCTTAGGTCATAAGGCCTTGTTTGGTTTAGTGGGGGACAAATTTCCTAGAATTAAGGTACTTGACAAGACTTTTCTATTTTTCTTTTATTTAATTCTAATTATATCACATCACAACTCCTCTACTCTCATTATTCTCCCATGTTCATTGCACTATTCCTTGAAGACTTTTGAGTCTAGACGAGGTAAGAAGACAATTCTTGGAAGAAAATATCATTTCCATCTTTTCATTTCTTTTTCTTTTCTTTTTCTTTTTCTTTTTCCATAAAACGTCACATCATCCTTCTCTCCTCAAGGTGGATTTCGGCCAGAGCTTCTAGAAGCTTCAAAAAAAAATTATTTTATTTTTATTTTAATTCATGAGATTAAAATTCACTTTGGGCCCGAATTAAATTAATTTGGGTCAAATTTCAAGTTTTGGGCCTAACTTTGGTTTGGGCTTGCTATTAAATCAGTTGGGCCATAAATAAACTAATTGGACTCAAATACTTATTTATATTGGGCCCCCATAATATTTGGCCCAAAGTCCTAATTAAATTTTCTTATTGGGCTTCTTAAAGTTTGGGCCTCATTTTGGCTTTTCATAAATTTCCTTTTTTGAACTCTTAATTGAGTTATTTCGTTTTATGATTTTATTGAGCCCTTATAGTTGGGCTTAGCCTCAATCTCTATTCAAATTATTATTTAAGTTTTTGGGCTTTATAAATTCCTAGGCCTCACTTTGGCCCGTTTCGATTTTCTGCGCCTTTTTCGCCTTTCGTCGGACGTTCTAATTTGAACATTTTAAAGTCTTCTTGTTCAAAATCTATTTGAACTGTTTTTATCAATTTCACCTTTCTAGGTTTGTCCTATTCCATATTCCATGCATTCATCCCTTTGATCATAGGGTTCGAATGTCATTCCTCAAGGCGTAACGCCTTTATTCTAGGTTTAATGCTTAAGGTTTGTGTTGGGAAGAGTGAGGTGTCACAGTTTTCTTAAGTCTTTCCATCATTGCCACAATGTCTTCAACTGTTGGTTGTAAAGCCATCGGAGTTTCTTCTCCGTTAAAACTTCTCTCTAACCTGTTATGATCCGGATCACAGAACCACGAGGAGTAGACTAACTTGGACTTTGTTTATGCGCAATCTAAAGGTTATAGGGAAGAAAAAGGGAATTCCTTTAAGAAATTTTATTTTTAAAAAAAAATTGAATCACTGTGACTCTTTTTTGTACATGAGGTCAGAACACACGAAACAAACAATCATACAAGCAGACTAGTGAATCACATGTAAGCATTAAGTTCAGTTCATAACTTAGTCAAGATTTATGTCCTAATTGAAAAGTTCTATAGATATTCTACATGGACCTAGAGGCTATTTGGGTGGTCAGTTTGGCCATCCCCCAAGTAAGGATTTCAGAGCACGTTATCCATTTCATGATTTCAGAGCACATTATCCATTCCAGGGTGTACACAGACACTTATTTTGATAATCATATGCTTACATCCTTTTGATATACCCTAGATGAGGGTATGTGGCTTGAGAGATGGCTAATTTTCAAGAGGTTGCTCTTTAAGTTAAATCCTAAGAGGTTTTAAGGTTAGAAAGCCGAGGTTTCTAAAATGCAATAAAACATGGACCTAGAGGCTATTTGGTTGGTCAGTTTGGCCATCCCCCAAGCAAGAATTTCAGAGCACGTTATCCATTTCATGATTTCAGAGCACATTATCCATTTTAGGGTGTACACACACACTTATTTTGATAATCGTATGCTTACGTCCTTTTAATATACCCTAGATGAGGGTATGTGGCTTGAGAGATGGTTACTTTTCCTGAGGTTGCTCTTTAAGTTCAATCCTAAGAGGTTTTAAGGTTAGAAAGCCGAGGTTTCTAAAATGCAATAAAACATGGACCTAGAGGCTATTTGGGTCGTCAGTTTGGCCATCCCCCAAGCAAGAATTTCAGAGCACGTTATCCATTTCATGATTTCAGAGCACATTATCCATTCCAGGGTGTACACACATACTTGTTTTGATAATCGTATGCTTACGTCCTTTTGATATACCGTAGATGAGGGTATGTGGCTTGAGAGATGGCTACTCTCCAAGAGGTTGCTCTTTAAGTTCAATCCTAAGAGGTTTTAAGGTTAGAAATCCGAGGTTTCTAAAATGCAATAAAACATGAATGAACTTAAAGAAAAGCTAATAGAACTTTGAAGTCTAGCCCTCTTAACTAGTCCCCTGCGGAGTCGCCATCTGTAGGTACCCCTATTGCAGAGAAAGAGGTTAGTCCTTACTAGGAAGCCCTTCTGAATGTCGAGACAAATGCGTTGTTGCTTGTCAAACCATGACATTCATAAATAAATGATCGATTCTCCATCATACGACACCCGTAAATTCAATTGTGGTCGTACTAACCTCAAAATAAAGGTTTGGTACAAACTGGAGTCGCCACTTGGTTTTAAGCTGCAAAAACCTATGTGTGACTCTCGTGTATTGGGCTTAGTCCTTTCATCACCAAAGATTAGGTTTCGGGGGCTAAGGTGCCAAGTGGAAACGTGTTAGGAACCCACTCAGCCTAACCTCATAGTTAGTCTCTACTCATCACTATTAGTTATCTAGTTTAAGTTCACATACCTAACTAATGCATCAATGCTAAATAATCAGGTAGGCTCATGTTTAAAAATATTTCAGAAAGATCAAGAGGGATCGTGGCCATATTTAGTCTCAATCATGTAAAAAGTATAAAATAAGCACACTATCTATGAATAGGATCCTAGAGATTCACAACTGTTTATCACCTTCGGGATAGCCAGAAAGAATCCTGACGCTCGTATCTTTTCTACTTACCTAATAGCAAACATGTCATATATTTGTCTAACCTAGGGAGGCTCAACCATTGGGGTGCTCGTGTGTGAGTTCATTTCAGTAATCTATGTTAGAAAAGGGACCTAACTTCATGGCACTACGTTCTTGGGTACTAATCCGCATGATACTAGGTTTGATAAGCGATAAATCCTAGCATGAATTCTAACATGCCATTTTTATAAAACAAAATATGGAATTGACATTGTAGCATGAAAAACATCTTTTGGATGATATGTTTTAAAAGCTCTCAAAAAAATACGTACTTTCAATATATAATGTCCAAAAACTGATTTTCGAGCCACAAGCTCTCGAAACGGGCCCGGACTAGCCAAATTTTGGAAACCATCTAAATTTTAGGAAAAGGTTTGGGCTATTAGCCTATGGCCTGTAAATGTTACAAAAGAAGGCTTGATTTTGTAAAAAATATGCAGATGGGTCCCACACGGGCCTCGTGTTGAAAACCGACGTTCTTCGTAGAAACGTCATGGAAATGAATCAAGCGGTGATTAAAAGTGTTTAAAATCACATGATTTGTCTGTGAATTTTTCAAAAAATTATTTTAGATCCATGAAAACATGTAATCAACATGACCAACCCGCTTTTATATCAGAAAACATGGATTTTGATTGAAAATCAATCGTGCTTCGAAAATGAACGTACAAAGGGTTTTTATGCAAAACATGGAAATGATTTCCAAACATCCTTATAAACAATATAAATAGACTTAAAAATAATTAAAATGTCAGATCTGGGCCTTAGGCATTTTGAAAATTATGTTTTGGAAAAATGGTTATGCGAACAGCACCCGGACCCACAAGGCTAGCGTCGGAAACTAGCATCCATCTAACGACTACGTAACCGCTATGGATGCTCATGATCTAAACTACATATCTAAAATAAAATATTATAATGACTAAGAAAAAGAATAAATAAAAGAGGCGATAACACTTACCTTGACTCGTAGATCGCCAATTAATTAGTCACGCCCTCAAGTGTCTGATCTTTGAATCAAACTCGAATGCTTATTTCTCGAAATTATCATCACTTTAGACATTCAAATATACTAGGACTTATATTGAAATCAATAGACTAGAAAAGAATGAGATTCTAAAGAAGACTTACCAAACTGAATCTCTACGAACTCCTCTCTTGAATTGAATTCCTCTAAGTTGAAGAGTTCTGAATCGAGTCAAAATCGAAGTCCTTTGGTTGGTGAGGAGAATCCCTCTATTTATAGGAATTCAGGATAGCAGGAAATTGGCTAAAAATGAGGGGACAAAGGCCCATCCAATCAGAAATAGTCCTGGTTCGAGAAAAAGTGGAACCGGCCAAGGACTCTGCCCAGAGGGAAAGTCCAGCCTTCTTGGAATTTTCCTTAATGGCCAGTCCATCCATGGGGACCTGGGCCTCCATCTAAGGTAATCCGGCCCTCTTGGATGGAGCCCCGAGGGTGAGTCTAGCCGTGGGGGCTTTTTGGGGACCGGTTCGGTCTTTTGAGGGGTTTTAGACGACTGGGAAGCAAAAAAGGATCGTCCAACCATTGAAACATGAAGTAGATGATTGAAAAAACATATTTTGATTGAAAACATGGTTTGATGAATGGTTAAAATGACTGTTAAAGATGTTTGGTTGAAAACAGATCGAAATAGAGGCGAGGGGCATCCCGGAAAGCAAAAGGAACCCACCCACATTTTTAAAACTTAAAATAAAGGGTTTAAAATGTATGTTTTGAAGTTTCTTTGGTTGAAAACAAGATTTGACATGTTGGTGGATGGCTGCTGAAGAAATTGTGTTGAAAACCATCCAAAACGGAGAAATGTTAGGGTGAAAACCTAGATTTGAGCGACTCTTGTGTCGATTCATTCTTGCCGGAGGTTATCCTGATTCTTGGGAATATTTTTATCATCAGGCATGACTAACTAGAGGCCTAATGCAATATGACCAGTCAAAATAGGGTGTTTACAGGTACCTTAGCACCCAAACCTGATCTGTAGTGATAAAAGAACTAATCCTAATCCAAAAAGAGTCATTATATAGTTTTTTAAACCTTAAAATCATGTGGCGACTCCAGTTTATTTTATATTTTTATTTTGAGATCTTACGACTGTACTTTGAAATTGATGGAGGTCGTTTGATTAATAATTTATTATCTATCTGCAAATATCATGGTTAAAACAAATAATAAATCTCAGTCAAAAGGGCTTCACCCCCAGTAGGGAACCTCTAACTCCGTGAGGCAGGGATGTGTATCTATAACCACGTTGACGGTTGTCACTATTAAAGTTGCAGTCGTCACTCTATTCTGACGATCGAGAGTATTTGAATCCAATTCTAACGGTCGTCATTCTTTTCTTGCGGCCGTTAGTTTCTTTCCATATTTTTTGTGTCCATTACTCCATTTCTCGCGGTGCGACTCTTTTTCTACTGCAGTAAACCAGTTTGCATCCAAGTCACCCGCACGTCCATTTTTTGTTATATTCATCTTTTCTTAATTCCAACTCATGTTTCAAGTTTCAATACATCAAATACACGTATGGGCTAAGCTTCAGGCATTCAAAAGCATGTAAAGCAAGAAAAGAAGCATCCATGCATCAATACAAGAGTTTGAAGACGATGAAAGATCATTTCTTATATATATTTTGATTTAAGTATAAAAGAGTCTTGGCCCCTGACCATGCATCATCCAAAATGAAATAAAAATGAGAAATACAAGAAAAATAAAAATAAAAAAAGTCCTACGCTAAGGGTCAATGTCATCCCCTCTTCGTCCAAGGGTAGACATAACCCGATGCATCCCTAGGAGCCAACCCCGATATTGTGGCACCCCGCTACTATCACCGACGTCATCGTCACTCCCATCCTCCGAACTCCCAGATGCCAGGATGACGGGAATCACCACTAAGCTTGTGTAGGAGGAGGAAGCCCCGACGGTACTTGACCGGCTCCCCTGCATAAGAGATATAAATCCAGAAGTAAATAGGGCATGGGATGAATAAAATGAACATGAATGTAAAGGAGGGGAAAAGAAGCATACCCTCTGGCTAACCCTGACGATGGGATGTCAGGTCGATAGAGGCATGACTCCCGCCATCTACCTGATGGCCTCTACTCTGGCCCTCCTCAACATATTGATGATCTCATCGATGATCTTGATGCACTTCATAGCGAACTCCAGGGGCCTACAAAAGTAACAAACGTATAAGAACTCAAGCTAGAAATGAATAAAGCAAGAATGAAATCAGAGAGAGAATTGAGTACATACCATCTGAAAGCTCGCAGGAATGGTCCACTCTAGCACAGGAGGCTGAGGGATTGGGATTTGATGCATCCCTTTGAGTGCATCCTAGACTAACACGTGATGGGGAAGGACTAGGAGCTCAGGTCCCTGTATTTTCTCGGGCACGTGACCCTTGCCCCTAACCCTCCAGGATCCTCAAGATACTACCTCCTTCGGGATGTCACTAGACACCAAAGGCCTCATTAGGTGACTTTTCATTGTAACCATTTGCCAAGAACTCATTTCTGAACCAGCCTTAGAGGTGAGATCAACCTCAACCGGAGTGAGGGAGCTGGTAGATCTCATTCACGTTGGGAGAGGCTGGGGCATCCTGGGCTTATCATAACCTAAGGACTAGCGGATGACCCCCTCTGCCAAGTATTAGGAGAAATAAAAGGGGGCCACCATGACAATGTGATGAAGATCAACGTCAATGCTCCTCCATAGATCAGGGCTAACCCGTGCCCCAGCAACGGCCCATGACTACCACATAACCTATCAAAGATCATTAATATGAGAACACATGATAAAGAATAGTGAAATGTATATAAGTAAAAGGAGAATTTAAGGTAATACCTAGGACTTGATCATCAAGTTGAAGAAGAAGTAGAGGTCATCCAGAGTTTGATAATCGGCTCTCTGCACCCCGCCCACCCTATCCCACAAACGGGCCCTGGGGATGGCTAGGGGGTCATCGCAGCAGCTAGAGGGAGTGAGAGATGGGAAATAGACATAGCACCACATCTGAAAAGACAAAACATAATGCATAAGTACAGACAAAAGTAGAATGTATGAAGCTAAATTGACAAATTAAAAGAGGAAAAGAAGGTGCATACCTCTTAGGCCCTCTAGTGGCCTCCTGTCTAGCCTTTCTTGCCTTGAGAGACGGAGCTCATATAGCCATAAAGGGTGGCAAGTGTTGTGCCACCCCATTCATACTCTCTAATGTTGTTTAGGTCCCACAGACCTCCAAGATAGGTCACATCCACCATCTATTCCCTACTTCCGAATAGGTACAACTGAGCATATACAGTATAAAGGCTCAGGCCAGCTGCGTATGGCCGTGGGCGTCGTCATCTTTCGGCCAGATCATGTTGTAGGTGTTCTACATCCACTTGTATCGGACTAGCCTAGAGTTTGTGAACTTTGGGACTTGTCCTAGGAAGTAGATCAGGGTAACCTCATCGTCTGACAGGTCAGGGTCATAGGGGATGGGATTATCGTAGGCTCAAATGTCGGTGATCATAACAAAGTCAGCAAGGGTCATCATCATTTCTCCGATCCTCAAGAAATGGAAGGTCCCCATGGTGTCCCAGCATCACTCCATCAGTGTGATAAGTAGTGCGTCATCAGTGTTTCTTGGAGACAACATGGAGATAAAGGGACCGAAACCAAAAGCGACTACCAGGTACGAGGTGTGATCTAGCATATCAGCAAACTAGCGTTGAATGTGGGCCTGGGAACTGAATCCACAGACATCCATCTTCTATCGCTGAAGAAGAAGGTTTGTAGTGTAATTAATACAATAAAGTTGAAAAGACGGTATTTAAAGCAAGCATAGGAATCCAAAGAGTTTTTTGGTCAAAATTTCACACCCTGCTCCCAAGAAATGAATCATCATCTCCCTGAGATGAACATTCTCTGGGTATGTCATCATTGGTGGCACATAGTGAAGCATGCCGGTATGAGACGCCCTGTGCAGTTGAGGTTATAGGTCATAGGGTGGAAACCTACCATCGCGTCATTGGGGGATGGCGTCGCCTATCCTTGCACCCCTGGTGCAATACCCATCGCTATCGATGACTCCGTAGGCGCGGCATCCATAGATGCTGCCACCTTCGCAGCCTCTGCCACTGCATCGCCCGTAGCCCGGGCACCTCCTTCGATCGCCTGCGCCTTGCCCATAACCCAGGCAAGATCATCACCATATTTACCACCGATGGATGCCATCATAGATACGATGGGGATGAAGACAACCAAAATCATTGTGAGGGAGAGATGTGATTGAGAGTGAGAGAGTGAGAGAGTAATCGAGAGAGAGAGAGGACTATAATAACTATGTTTATCTATTTCATCTCCAGGTGAGACCGTTGGGCCTAATTTCACCATTTCCACCTCTAAGTGATGCCTCTAAGCCTGTTTATACCGCTACCACCCCAGGTAAAGCCTTTAGGCCTGATCGTATCCTTCCACACCTCTGGGTGAACCCCCAATGATCATTTTTCTATCTTTTCATTCCTTAGGCGAGGCCTGCGGGCCTATTTTTTAGGAGATTTGGACTTGAATGGTAGTAGAACTACTGTTGTGTCTTGAAATAGTGACCTAATCACTAGTTCGATGGTAGTATAACTTCTAAGTGTCTCCTAGATGGTGGTAGAACTACTAATTCATCCCCTCCAAAGGCTTGAACGGCTGCAGAACTGTTGGTGCATCTCAAAATAGTAGCCCAAATCACTGGTTCAATGGCAATAAAACTAATAGACATCACCTGAATGGTGAAAGAATCACTAGCCTTTCTCACAGACTTGAATGGTAATAAAATTACTGGTGTGTCTCAAAATAGTGATCCAATCACTAGTTTAATGGCAGTAGAATTGCTAGACATCTCTTGAATGGTGGGAGAACTACTAGTCCATCCCCTTTAAAGGCTTGAATGGTAGTAGAACTGTTGGTGCATCTCGAAATAGTGGCCCAAATCACTAGTTCAATGGCAATAAAACTATTAGACGTCTTCTGAATGGTAGTAGAATTACTAGCCTTTTCCATGAACTTGAATGGTAGTAGAACTGTTGGTTCATCTCAAAACAGTGATCCAATCACTGGTTCGATGGCAGTAGAATTGCTAGATGTCTCGTGAATGGTGGTAGAACCACTAGCCTTTTTCATAGATTTGAATAATAGTAGAACTTTTGGTGCATCTCGAAATAGTAACCCAATAACTGGTTCAATGGTAGTAAAACTTGATAAGTATAAAATAATAAGTCGGTCTAAAGCTGAATGAAGGGGAGGCAACCGAACATTAAGTATTGACCGAAAGGGGTGAAGATAAATAAGGTATCTCAGCCGACCGAGGCCGAGTTCCCAGCCATAGCCAGAAGGCCAAGTTAACTACCAAAATAGCCACTCAATCTGGTCTGGCAGAACTACCCGATCGGATGAACCTTCTCAGTCAGCCGACTGACCGAGGAGGACACCTATAGCAAACTCTGAAATCAACGCCGACAATCTCACCCAGGATCACTACAAACAGATGTCTTAGCAATAAACTAGAGATCGAATCTACATAAATCCCAAGAATCCCACTCGGATAAAAGAAAACCTCATCGGATCCTAAGAGATCAGGGATTCATCGCTATCGTATCTCGGATTCCATGCCTTCACATCATTATAAATAGCAGTCACCTACAAACTCCAAAGGTACACCATTTCTTGATATCTACATATTGTTCTTATATTCTACTTCCATTATTTCAACTGCCTACCCGCTGACTTTAGCATAAGAGAACAATAGGTCAGCACCCCACCGGTGTCTATGTTCTAACTTCTTGCAGGAAACCAACCGACAAACAGGGAAGACTCAGGAACCACTTTGGGGGCACACCGATCTTGAGCAACTATCCAGATTTAGACACTAACATCTGGCGTCGTCTGTGGGAACGACTGATCATTGTTCCTCTCCCTGGTGTTTTGTATTCTGAATGGTTGCCACACGATCAATGGCCTCTGAAGGACATCGTCACCAGAGCAATCCTCAAGGGGACCTGTCACCTAACGTCGAGCAACAATTGAAGGATTTGACTCGTCTCATCCAAGGCATGGTTCACCAAAACCAGGCCATTAACTAAAGGCTTGGTGAACAAGCTTGGCTCCTGCCCATTTCTCCCCTTCCCCCTTGGGTTCCTCACTCAGGGGACAAGCAGGCAGCAGTCCAGCAGCCCAACAACTGATGGCAAGGCCATGAGGAGGAGCCAAATGAGAATGAAGATGTGGCCGAGAGCAGGACTCGCCCCTAGGGTAGAAATCAAGCTCCCAAACTGGTCGGGGGGCCCAGCCTGAGAAGACTAAAAACTCCACCGCTATGGAGGTCAAACTAAGGGAAGTAAAAGATCAACTCAACAATATGATGGCATCCATGAAGGAAAAGACCGCAGTAGTTGTCGACGAGCTCGTCCAAAGAATGAACTTACCATTCTCCTCGGCCATCATGGTCGAGCCCCTACCGTCTAAGTTCAGGATGCCGCAAAATGGAAGCCTTCGATGGGTTAAAAGACCCCCTGGACCACCTTGAAACATACAAGGCTTATATGCACCTGCATGCAGTCTCATACAAGATCATGTGCCGAGCCTTCCCAACCATACTGAAGGGGTTGACTCGAGTATGGTTCAGCAAGTTGAAAAATGGGTCCATCTCCTCATTCACCCAGTTGAGCAAATTGTTCGTCGGGCACTTAATCTGTGGCCAACGATATCTAAGGCATGCTACATACCTCCTCAATGTCAAGCAAGGGAAAACCAAAACCCTCCGCCATTACATCACTTGGTTTAATGCCGAAGCTCTAAAGGTGGATGACATTGACGATAAAGTATCCTTGACAGCGTTTATGGGTGGTCTTGAACCCACAAAATTTCTCTTCTCGCTGGCAAAGGCCCCACCAACCAGCATGGCCAAGCTCAGCGTAAAGACTTAAAAGAACATGAACGCTAAGGATGCTATGAATTCCCGGAAATACCGACCACTGAAACCAATAAAGAAAGGAGGAAACACAGAGAAAAGTGACCGAAGAAAATGAGATAAGACTGATCGACTAAAACAGTCCTGAGACTTCGATCGATCACAACATGGTCAGGCCGATTCCAAACGGCCAAGGATACCAACCAGTCGCTTCGAGAAGTATACGCCCCTAAACACTTCTGTCGAATAGGTCCTCTTATAGATCGAGATGACCCCGAGCTACAGTGGCCAAAGAAGCTTAGGTCCAAACCGAACCACCGTAATCCTAACAAGTACTGCCGCTTCCACAAAGATCACAGCCACAACACCAAAGACTTCTTTGACCTAAAGGAACAAGTCAAGGAGCTAATCCAGAGAGTGAGGCTCAATAAATTCATGGCCAACCGGCAAAATTGGGAAAATCCTCGAGGCCAACAAGATAGGCCACCACCACCCCCAGAGACCAAGACAGAAACCTTGCAAGGGAGATCCGAGTGATCTTAGGAGGGTTCGCAAGAGGAGGGGAAAATAGCTCTTCCAGAAAAGCCCACACCAGATGCCTCAGGACCGAGGGTCCAGGTGATGTCTGCATGACTGACCGACCGATCAAAGCTGTAAAAATAGAGAAAATTATCACCTTCTCCGAAGTCGATGCCCGAGGAGTGCAGCAGCCACATGACGACCCTTGGTCTTCACCATGGTTCTGGATAACTACAAGGTGCGCAAGATTCTAGTGGACAATGGAAGCTCAACCAAAATATTATTCCTTAACATCTTCTATCAGCTCAATATCAGCCAAGAGAAGTTACACCCGGTTAGATCACCCTTAGCAGGGTTCATGGAAGAAAAGATACAACGGATGGTGTCAATTGAATTGCCCCTTACGATCGGCTCTAGCCCAAAGTAGGCGACTCAGATGGTCAACTTCTTGGTGGTGGATTTTCAGTCAACCTACAAATACCATCTTGGGATGAATAACCCTCAACCAAATAAGAGCAGTGACTTTGACCTACCACCTAATGTTCAAATACCCGACCGAGCAAGGAGTAGTAGAGCTCAGGGCTGACCAGACCATAGCCTGAGAATGTTACAACACCTCCCTCCGAGGGCCCAAGCTGAAGGAAACCCTGACTCTTGATACGGCTAAGGTCCTAGATGAGGAGCTCGTCCGAAGAGTAGAACCGGTGGAAGATCTCCTCAAAGTTAGCTTAGATGAAAGCAGACCAGATAGGGAGGTTCAGATCAGGTCAGCTCTTCCTCCTGATATGAGGGCTAAGCTAATCAGTTTCTTGAAAAGACACCAGTCCATCTTCGTTTGGTCACACAAAAATATGACCGGGATCAGCCCCGAAGTGATCACACATCACCTATGCGTCGATCGGCTCCATAAGTCGATTAAGTAGAAATAACAGATTTTTGCCAAGGAAAGGAACGAGGCCATAGCTGATGAGATGGAGCGACTGCTCAGCACATAATTTATTTGAGAGGTACAGTATCCCGATTGGTTAGCCAACGTGGTTCTTGTAAAAAAATCAAATAGAAAATAGGGGATGTGCATCGACTTCACCAACCTCAATAAGGCTTGCCCGAAGGACAGTTATCCCCTCCCTCAGATTGACCAACTAGTGGGCTCTACTAGCAGCCACGAACTCCTCTGCTTCATGGACACCTTCTCAGGTTATAACCAAATTCTAATGAATGAGGTGGACCAAGCAATGACCTCCTTCATCACAGACTGAGGGATATACTGCTACAGAGTTATGCCCTTCGGTCTCAAGAATGTCGGGGCGACCTACCAGTGCCTCGTTAACCTTATCTTTAATAAGCAAATTGGAAGAAATGTGGAAGTCTACGTTGACTACATGTTGACAAAAAGCAGAAAAGTTGCTGATCACATCACGGACCTAGAAAAAACTTTTCAAGCATTGCATAACTTCAACATGAAGCTAAATCCAGCCAAATGTGCATTTGCGGTGATTGGAGGCAAGTTCCTCGGCTTCATGGTCAGTAAACGAGGGATTGAAACCAATCCCGAGAAGATTAAAGCTGTCGTAGAGATGCAATCCCCAAGGATAACCAAGGAAGTACAAAAGCTCACCAGTCGGCTAGCAGCTTTAAACAGGTTCATATCCAAGGCGATCGACTGATGCATACCCTTCTTCAGTGTATTAAAAAAAAGCAATTGAGTGGACTAAAGCTTATGAATAGGCATTCACCGACCTCAAGTTATACTTAGCCTCTCCCCTCTTACTCTCTTGAGCAATCCCCGGAGAGGAGCTTTTATCGTACTTGGCCGTCTCTCAAACGGCAGTAAGCTCAGCCCTCATCCGAGAAGATGAAGGGACTCAGAGTCCCATCTACTATACTAGCCAAGCATTCCAGAGAGCAAAATCTAGATATCCTCGGGTGGAACAGATGACATTTTCCCTGGTCATCTTAGCGAGGTGACTACGTCCCTACTTCTAGGCTCACAGCATAGTCGTGATGACCGACCAACCGCTGCGACAGATATTACAAAGACCAAAAACCTCAGGTCATCTGTCACAATGGTCGATAGAGTTAGGTGAGCTCGACATTCAGTACCGACCATGGTCAGCCATCAAAGGGAAAGCAGTGGCAGACTTTATTATGGAGTTCACGGTCGAGACCTCATCCGCCGAGTAGCTTCCCAGTCCATCCAAGGCAAATCCCTCGGTAACCAACCCAGGAGCCAAGGTAACCTTCGACGCTCACCAGGTATGGATAATAAGCATGGACATATCAACAAACCAATCAACCAGTGGCGCTGGTCTCATCCTCACCTCCCCATAAAAAGACGAACTGGAGTATTCCATATGTTTTGGTTTTAGAGCGACTAACAATGAAGCCGAGTATGAAGCGGTCATAGACGACTGATCTGAGCTTAAAATAATACTTTTAAGCTGTCCAATGTACATTCTGTTAGCCTAGAAGCTTTCAATCAAGCTTTAGTTTTGGTTTTGATCATAACAAAAATTTAATTTGTTTGTTGCTAATGGCTTAGTTGTGTTTGAGTTAATATTTCGGGTATTATCTATCCATTGATGCTCAATTTCACACAAAAAGTCAAGAAGAAAAGGCGGAAGAACAAGGTTGAATGTTTGATTAAAACTTGGCCTTGAAGACAAAGAGGTCGACACCTAGCCCACAAATGGTCGACACTCTTGATAAGAAGGAGAAATGGGTCGACACCCTTCATGTTTGGTCGACACTCTGTGTTGTGGCTCTCAGTTTTGGAAGACCAAGAAGGTCGACACTTTCCTTAAAAAGGGTCGACACAAATGTACTGAGGCTCCCTTCTCTCCTCGAAGACTCAGCTTCGGTCGACACCCTCAGAAGAAGGGTCGACACCTTTGCTTCGCCAAGACAGACGCAAAAGGTCGACACCAGAGCAGAAGAAAAAGGGTCGACACCTTTTATAAAAGGGTCGACACCTTGGTGATGGAAGAACAAGAAGGGTCGACACCCTTGCCCCAAGAGGTCGACACCAAGATACTGCAAAGTGCATCTCTCTTCTCGCCCAAAGAAAAGGTCGACACCTTCATGCAAGTGTCGACACCTTGCTTCGTCCATTCAAGTGCAAATAGGTCGACACCAAGGCAGAAAATCAAAGGGTCGACACTTCTCAACATATGGTCGACACCAAGCCTCAAGTGTCGACACCTCACTCAAAAAGTGTCGACACCTTATTGCTGCGGCTTTTCTCTCTCCTCTCTGCAATTCAAAGGGTCGACACCATTCAGCATTTCGGTCGACACCTTTCCTTGGCAACCCAAAAGGGTCGACACCTTCACCAAAAGTGTCGACACCTCCAGTCGCAGATTTGAATTTCTGGGGTTTCCAACGGGAATTTTTGCATTTAATGCACTCCAACAGCTATATTTTGACCCCCCAACGTTCAGAATTGAAAAGGCCTTTAAATACCATCAAGGCTGAAGATTCAAAGCAAGAAAAAGAGAGAGAAACACAAGGGTATCAAGCTAGAAGAAGTAAAAACTCCATATACACTCACAAACCCTAGCTCTCAGCTCAGAACTGATTTTCCATATCCTTGAGCTTTTGTTTTCTGGTTGCTTTACCAGATTTGGTTCTCTTCTCCTCTCTACTATTGTATTTTCATTACATATCATTTGAGAGTGAGAGAAATATTGTATTAAGATTTGTTATTGTATTATCACCTCTTAAAAGAGGACAAAGCCTCTGTCACTACTAGAGCTGAATCTTTCCTAGCTCCTCAACAATCTTCTCATCTAAAGAGATTGGTGGCTGCTCTTCGCCTCAACGAAGAAGGTGGTTCTGCTTCACCCACAACCGAAGAATAGACTTCTATTGGCCTCGACAATTGAAGGTTGGAAGATAGCCGGTAAATCTTCTAGGTTGAAGGATCGCCTGCAAATCCTTTGTACAAGTTTGAAGTGCACCCGTAAGCACTTCCCGTAGTAAAAACTCAAGTGCGCTTGAGAAAGTGGACGTAGGCTGGGATTTGGCCGAACCACTTTAAACCTTGTGTTGTGGTTTGCATTTCTCTTTCCCTTATCTCTTTACCTTTGTGCACATTTGATTGCTTATCTTAGTTCACACACATCTTACATCGTTTAAATATCGCTTCCGCATCTAGGTTTTAACTAAGATTAAAAAGAGATTAAAAAGGGTTAAGTTTGCCATTAAACCTTTCACTCCCCCTCTAGGTTTCATTCATATCTGGGTCAACAAAAACAATTACCTACAAGAAAATGAGAGAAGAAAGAGGAGGGAAGATTACCCGCAGAACGTCAAGGAACATATCCTTCCCCAGCTAGGGGGTCCCAACCGTCGAAATTTGATCACCCAAGTCACCAAAAAAGGTGAACATTCGCTCTCGGGCGGCATTGACGCTCGACAACACATCCTCTGGGGGGCCCAAGGAAGAAGCCCCAGTAGCCAGAATCTTCTGGGTCATTGCTGACAACATCGGGATTGCAGCAACATGGATGGCGAAGACTGGGAGACCTGCTGGAGAACTAATCTCAGCAGGGACTGGGAGAGCGTGCTCTTCCTTGTCCAAATTTACAACCTCGGTCTCCAGAGCCCGAGGGGTTGGGAGGATTGCTTTCTTCAGCTTCTTCGTGACGGCTGACC
>JAUTBS010088738.1:0-31127 GCA_032361285.1 Aequorea victoria | reverse complement strand
ATTGAATCATTAATTAAGCATAGAGTAGCTTAATCTTGTTTAAGGCTTACTTGACTTGTTGGGCTAAGGCCCACAATCTATGGTCGGTCACCATTCCTAAATTGGGGCGTGATAATAGGCTTATTTGGTTCTCTTTCAATGATGAGTGCATGCATAATCCACATCGAAGGGAATTTCGTGCAAATCCGAGAGTCAAAAAAATATCCCAAAACACTCTGAAACACCTAAAATACTCCTTGGTGCACCTTCTCAACCAGGTGTGAGTCACCTTCAAGTGGCCCATGCCACCTTTCTCTAAAACTATGCGTGCCATTTTTTTCCTATGACCTGGCCACGCCATGACCAAGTTTGCTCAAGCCACCTCAACCTGATGCACGCCACCTCCTACCTGGCGCACGCCTCCTCAACATGGCGCACATCATCTTGAGAAGAAGCTTCTGCCCTTTTGTTAGCTTCCACACTCCAAAATCTATAAATACAGGCTCCCCCCATATGTTTCAAAAAAAAATATCCAAGATTAGAGAAGTTAAAACTCTGTCAAAATCCCCAACATACAAAGTATCAAAACTTTGCCGAATTATAAACCTATGCTAGATTTTGAAGACTAATTGAACTAATCAAACTGAATTAAACCAATACACAAACCGATATACCGACCAAAGTTCCAAAGACTCGAAGCTGCACGGAGAGTTCCCTAAAATAGGATGCACAACATTTGAGAAAAACTATCGGATAGCGCCTGCATCTCCGCTTTAAACTCTCTTTTTGAGTGGGATTCCCAGTAAAGCATCCCTCTCTTTCTATCTATCTAGTCTTTTTATTCGGTAAAAGGGAGAAAAAGGTTGTTGGCCCTGTTCTCCCCGGCTTTATTTTCACTTATGTACAAGCATCTTTTGATTTCTCTTAGAAAAATCATGCCAAGTAGTTTCTTTCTAGATTTTCTGTTACAAAAGCATGCAACATAGGTTTTTAGACTATATGTTGAAAACCAGTTACGTGAAATGTCATATTTCTTTGTTTTCTTCCAAGTATAAAATCACTTTTATGCACTAACATGCTGTTTTATTAAAATAGTAGCTCATTTCTTTCCTCCAAGTGTCGACCTCACTCTGCCATAGTGACGCGCACAACCTCCAGAGGGTCCAGAAGTGGCGTGATCTATGTCCAAGTGGCGTGCGCCACCGCTATAAAAACCAGTGACTTTCCAGTAGCTTTCTGTCCCCTTTTCACATTAACAGCATGCATGTTTTCTATATTCGTGCACTGATATGTTGTCATCCCCCCTATTTAACATGAAAATAAGTGCAAGCATTCTTAAAATACCTTAGTTTTAGACTAGGTTTTGTTTCATTGTTTACTTTTACTTGATCTCTCTTCAAACCCCATTATGTATGTGTTACTTTTGATAAACTTAAGAAATGAACAAAAGAAGTGGTTAAGTAGAGGCCAATCTTCTGATCGGCCGACAGGGGTGCCTAACACCTTCCCTTCTCGTACCCTAGTTTTCGAACCATTATCTCTGATAACAACAGACTAGTACTTTGAAAGTTTTGTTTTCTTAGTTTTTTTCATTAAGAACCTAGTGGTGACTCCAATTGTGTGGCCCTTAATACGGACACATTTAAGGGGCTCTCTTTTCAAAAATATAAAACCCCATATTTTTTTTAAAACCTTAAAATCGAGAGCGAGTTTTTATAAAAAGAGGGAGGGTAGCGCATTTTTTGAGAGGGTTCCTCACACTAAATAACTTCCAAAATTCATGAGACTTTATAGAGGTTGTTTTTTGTAGTATAGAAATTTTTTTTAAAAAAAACCATTCCAAAAATCTGATTGTAACTGAGGCTAAAAAAATTTACAAGAAAACTGTCCGGTATTGGTCTCGGTTTGGTAGAATTCGAGTTTCTCGAAATTTGTGCACTCAATTCTCATGAGGTAAATTTTATATAAAAATAGACTTATGGACCTTTCTTTTTATATATTTATCATCTCAAGAGGATATTTCTAGAATTAATTAAAAATTGTCAAAGTAAACTATTTTTCTCCTCTAAGGACCCAAATACCCAAAAATTGTTTTGGGATATTAAAACTATTTGAAAATTCCTATTAACATTATCATGTTTCAAACACATAGATTTGTACTTTCACTTAGATTTAATAAGTCATAAGAATTTTGAAAAGTATGGGAGAGATTCATTCTTCTTCCTTAAAATCATGTTTATGAAGCCTAACGTATATTTTACTTATGTGATCATCATTTCTCACCAGCATCCACATCTTATACATTTACATCTAAGGTTCAAGAGCTTAAGAGTTGTGTTCCTAGATTTATTAATCAACAATAACAATGGATCATGAGGTCAAGATCAAGGATCAAGAGTTTCTCATGAAACTTAATTTTCTTTCATCTAGATTTTATGGATTAACCTCAAATCATGTCTAGGGTTTTAAAAGACATCCTTAAGGATGAGGGGATGGGATTTAGAACATTACTTACTTGTTTTAAGTGGTGGATTGCGGAGGATGGGAGTCCTCTTTTTATAGGCGCTGATGTGTGTTTAAAAGACATAAATATTCATTAATTGGGTTTGAATCGAATTAGTTCTAACGAAATTGAATAGTTCCAACTTTATTTGTTTAGTTAATTTAGTTTGGATTCATCCCAACTAATTCTTGGAGTCTAAGACACTTTAAGCCTTGTTTGGCATTATTTGAGACATATTTCATAGTTTTATGGTAGAAGTACAATTATAATAGTAAACAAAATTTCTTAATTCATGGAAAAATAGGAGATTTCATTTAACCCTTTTATTAAAATTTAGGGAGACAAGAATGTCACATCACACTGCCCTCCTCCCCATGGCCGGCGACCTACGTGTATATAAATATGTATACATATGTATTATTTTATTTTATTTTGATTATAATTTATTTATAAAAGAACTAATGGGATAAATCTTCTTTAATTATTTTTGGCCAATTTTTTTTCTTTTTGACTACACGTTGGTTTGGGCCTAAAACACGTAGGCTTAGTCATTTATTTTGGGCTTATTCTAACTGTAGGTATGTCGTTTCCTGAGATTTTTATGAATTATTTTTAATAAAAATGAGATCTAAGATAGCTACGAACTAACGAATAAGAAGTCACCACCCGATTTTTTTAAAAGAATACCGAGAACCCTTAAAAAATGTGTTGAGATTCAAGGTCTGGGAGCTAAGTTACGAAAGTGAAAGGTGTTAGGTACTCTCTTTCGCCCAACTGAATGGTTGGCCTCTACTCAAAAGATAAAATTGAAAATTTCAAAATATTTTTATATTCAATCAGTCTTATTAAAAATGGAGTGATTATTAATTTGAGTTTAGGTGATGACAAAAAATAAACACGTACGTGCAGAATGTAAGCACACCAACAGATGATACCCAAAAGAAAAGAAAATAGGTCCTTGTATAGCTAAAATACCAATGGCCGCTAGAAAATGAGTCGCAACCGCAGGTATAAACCAAAGACTGCAACTTATACGTGACTAAATCAAAGGCCACAATCAAAAGATAACAACCGCCATTGGAGTTTAGTTAAAGTCATGGCTATTACTTACATAGTAATGATCGCAACTCCTACTCATTTGTAGTGACTCTATTTTGAAAGAAAAAGACTGAAACAAACAAATTACTAAAAAGACGACGTAAAAGAAATTACGAATAGAGATTGAACATGCATATAGGAATGTACTGAGCATGAGTGGAAGTCGTGACTGTAACTACAAAGAATGTGATCGGTCCTTCCTATGCATGAATGGTCGGCCGTAACTATAGAAGCTACGTCCACCACCATTTTCTCAGTGAGCAGACACAAGAAATCTAAACGAATGAGAACAACAAAAAAGACAGCTATATAACAAAAGAGTTCATACCCTTGGAGTGTGCTTTGATTTCCAAGAGAGTAACTTTGAGTTTATCTCCTTCCTCAATACTTCAAAAAACTTTCGAGATCTTGAGTGTTGATGGCGGCAGGGGTTCGAGAAGCCTAGGGCATCAGAATCTCTCTCAAATGCGTGTTCTTTGTGATCTGAGTTGACTAGAGGACACAAGAAAAAGATTAATGACCGCATATATATTATAGTGGCCGTCACTTTTGGTGCACAATAATGACAGCTGAAGGAAAATTAATGTGTTCGTTAATCCTCCTTGTTTAAACTAGCGGTCATGATGCATATTGTCGCAGCTGCATGTTTAAGCTATCCTTTGGGTATTAGTCTTGGGTTCTGGTATTTTTTGAAGAAAAGTTTAGGCTTAAAAGAGGCTTTAGGGTGCTTTGAAGAGAAAGCTAGGCTCAAAAGAGGCTTTAAGATGGTTAGTCTTGTTCCGAACTTGTTCGTTCATCACTGAAAGGATCACATAACTGCTCAAGACTTATGTCCGGCCAGAATAAGGTGTCTACACTAACCCTTGGCCCAAACGTTGATTTAATCCTCCTATTGGCCTTCAGTAATCTTGGGCCTTATTAATTATTTTAGGCCATAGAATAATTCTTGGGCTAACTTACCTTTGGCCCAAAGATCTTGATTTAATTTTCCTTTGGGCTTTAATTGGTATTAGGCCTTACTTGAGCCCATTTCAATAATCCTAACTTTTGGCTTCTTGTAAACTATTTTCTTTTATTTGGGACCATATTCTTTTGGGCTTGATCCACTTGATTTAATTCTTTTGGGTCTCTTACCTTGGGTCAATCCCTTAAGCCTACTCTAATTCATATATTAAATACTGTTAGCCTAAAAGTTCTTCAATCAAGATTTCAATTTGGTTTTGACATAATAACATATTGATTTAACTATTGGGAGATTGCTAGCCAAATAAATTTGATTATCCTAATAACTTGTTTGTCTATGAGAAAGTATTTTCAGGATAAATTATCTTATTAAAGCCCAAGACTCCCGCAAAAAGTCAAGAGAATACATTGAACATGTAAAAAGACTTCTGGAGATTGATAAGCCCAAGGGATAAGATTGCATTTCAATGAAATCAAAGGAACGAAAGAAAGGGTCGACACCAAGAGGAGTTGATTCGACACCAGAAGCAGCAATCAGACCTTTGAGTTGACACCAGAGATAGATGAGTCGACACAAAGTTGCTCTTGCTCAGATCTTGAAGTAGCATAAGGCTTGAGTCGACACCAGAGATCATGAGTCGACACCTTCCAACCTTCAGTCAAAAGGGTCGACACCAAGAAAGGATGTGTCGACACCTGAAGCGTTCCAGTAGGCACTGTTATTTTCAGATCTAGAAATTCAAAGGATGAGTCGACACCTAGATGGTTGAGTCGACACCAAAGCTCCAGATCTCAGATCCAGAATAGTTTGAGTTGACACCTCAGAGCTTGAGTCGACACCTACGCTGCCCAGACCAGCTTGTGTCGACACCCAGGAGTTTTGTGTTGACACCTGCGTGATAAATTCAAAATTGCTGAAGCTACAACTGCTAGTTTTTTTAGCATTAAATGCTTCAACAACTAGTTTGACCTCTCCAACAGCTATATCTTGTTTCCAGCTTTTAAATATAAACATAGAACACAAGAGAAAAGAGGAAGAAGAAGATCAAATTAGAAGGAGAACTCTCAATCTCAGAAACATCATTTTTACTATGCTTTCATCTCATACTATGTTTTATTCAGAATATTTCTGAATACTCTTTTCTCTTCTTTACTGATTGTAAGTCATTTGAGAGAGAATGATTATTGTAGTGAGATATACTTGATTATAAATCATCTCACAAAGGAGATCATCAAACCTCAACAACTACAAGAGCCTGGTCTCGATTCACCAACTCAAGAAATCTGATTTTGTGGCTGCTCTTCGCCCTTGATTGAACAAGGAGGTTTTGCTTCACCCATTGAAGAAGAATAGGCTTTGATTCCTCTGCAATAATATTAGGCTACTATTCGCCTGGAAAGAATAAGAGGTTATGCCTTGCCTGTAAAGAGATCGATAAAACGTGGTTTCGATTCACCCATTGGAGAATCCGATAGTGAATTCCCAAGGATCTTTGAGGAGTGGACGTAGGTCGAGTTGACCGAACCACTATAAATTGTGTTTGCATCTCTCTTCCCTTAACTCTTTATTTTTCGGCTCTTAATTGTTTATGTCCGTTGCATTAACATATTAATTTAAAAAGAGTTGAAAAAGTTGTAAGTTTTCTTATCAACCCATTCACCCCCCCCCCCTTTGGGTTGATCCTAGTTGTGGACTAACAAATACTTCTCCCTTGATCTTAGTGTTTTAAACACTAATCATTAGAGTTTAGGGTGTTACTCATCAATTAATAATGTCTAGTGCTTAATAAGAAATTTTCAAGAATGTGAGGTATTACAATATATCCTCTTCCCGTCGGTAGTGGTCCCAATATGTCAATTTCTCGCTGAGCAAATGGCCAGGGGTGGTAACAATTGTTAGTTTCTCTAGTGGTTGTCTTAGGATTGCTGAAAACCTCTAGCATTTGTCACATTTCTACATGAACTCATCTGCGTCCTTCTTAGTTGTCGTCCAATAATAGCGGGCCCTCAGGACATTGTACACCAACGCTCGATCGCCTGAGTGATTACCATATATCCATTCGTGTATCTCCCTCATCACATAACCAGACTCTTCCTCGAAAATATATCACAAAATAGGGCATAGAAATGCAATGTTTATATAGTAATTCATTAATTAATACATAAGTACTTGCTCCATATCTCTGTTTTCTTAACTCTTTATATTCAATTTGTAGTTGACTATTTCGTAAGTAGTTGACTATGTTTTCTGCCCATACCACACATATCTGTATCATATTTATTGTTGTTCCTTCTTGGTTGCTTTGATTTGTGCTGAGATGGGTTATATATTCAACTAGTATCTCTCGCCACATTTCCCCTCTAGAGTTGAGGCCAACCGAGCTAGATCGTCAGCCTTCTGGTTGTCTTCCCTTGGAATACGCTCTATAAGAAATGTTGCAAATTTTTATTTCAAATCCTCGATCATCTCTGGTACGCCCTCATTCATTCTTCTCTTGCTTTGAATTCTCCCTTGTCCTGCCCGACCATGACTTAAGAGTCACTGAATATCTTCACCTATTTTTCTCCCACAGTTTGGGCTAATCTGAGTCCTGCTATAATAGATTCATATTTGGCTTTATTATTGGTAGCTCTAAATCCAAAGCGCATAACAGACTCTAAACAATCGCCCTCTTAAGAGATCAAGAAAGGTCCTGCCCTACTGGATGATTGATTGGTCGATCCATTGACATTGATTGTCCAAACTTGCTTTCTATCAAACTCTGGCTCTCTATCTGTTTATGCCTCATTCTCTAGTTGAGCCTCTTATTCTGGCAGTACTACTAGGTTGGTGCTTTCTTCTTTCATTGTAAATTTAGCCAAGAAGTTTGTCACCACCTACTCTTTAATTGTTGTTCTCAACTGGTATTGAATTTCAAACTCTTCCATCTCTACCGATCACTGTGATAGCAAACCAGAGGTGTTAGGCCTCTGTAGTATCTGCATCAAGAGTTGGTCAGTCAAGACAGTGATGGTATGAGCCTAGTAGTAGGGACGTAACCTTCTTTGTAAAATGACCACAAAAAAGGCTAGTTTTTCCATCCTAGGGTATCTGACCTCTACTCTTCTAAATGCTCAACTGATGTAGTTGACTCCCTTCTGAGCTCCTGCATCGTCTCGAACTAAGGAAGAACCAACCGATGTCTTTGATATTTCCAAATATATGGACAACTCCTCTCATGCCACTGTTCTAAATAACAGCAATTGGGAGGTTAGGTTTTCTTTTAGGTTCGCAAATGTCTTCTCGCAATCATCGGTCCATTCGAAAACCTTCTTGAAAACCTTAAAGAAGGGCAAGCTATCACGCCCCGCCCTGACGCACCGAGCACAAGATGCGAGGGAACATGACTAAACCATCTTATCTTTTGTCTTCAACCTGAATTTCGTTAACATACAAGGAATCTTTCATATTTTCTTTCTTTACATAACACAACTTGCATCACACAAGGGCTCATCGGCTACTAACACATACATTTCTTGCAACACAAAATTAAAATAATATCCGGTGGAGTATATCTCCATGGACCCTAACCCAAACCTATTATTACAGTGGACCTGACCACGCACATCATTCGCCTGTATCTATTACAAAGATCTGTGTGGGGGTGAGATATAATCCATGTGCTCACCAATCAATAGCAACAGTATTATAAATTGCACAATGGAAGAAAATAGTTCATCACTTCAAAATAGAATAACGTTTCACAAAACATAACTTTTTTCACAAAAGGTTACAAGTTTTATCTTTCCTTAAATCACCTCATAAGAGGGTTTTCCAAGACTTAATCCATTTATGATATTTTGTTACTCTTCATCTTCATTTTGATGTTTCTCTTAGTAGAGAGAAAGATATATAATAAAAAAATTCAAAAACTGTTACCTCTTTGAAAATAGTTGTTCATCAGTTTTTTTCGTTCATTATCTTTTAAAATAGAATCTTTTATTTTATCGTCATTCACCTCCCAATGGAGAAATTCTATATCCATAACATCATCACCTCTCAGTAGAGAATTTTCAATAACCACCTCTTAATTTTTAATTTCACTTTTTTTTATTCACTTAGTACTGATAAGCATTTCTTTTTATACCACACATCCATTTAGTAGTGGTAATAAAATTAGCCATTTATTTATCATACTTTTTCATGGAGCCTTGGGTTGGATTAACCTCTCAAACAGTAGTTGTTGCAGTACTGAGTTCCCGAATATCCCGTCTACTCAGTGGGCAAAGCAAATAATTATTTATTAGACCACTTAACAATACTCAGTGGTAGAACCAACACATCACCCGTGGCTTATCCACGATATACATATATAATATGGCATATACCCACGATACTTTTGTGCGGCATACCCATCACATGGCCCATACCATGTAGATATCAAGGCTATCATGATATGTAAACCTGGTAAAATATTTAAATTTTTAAAACTAACTAATAATAATTTAATTAAAATTAAATAAAAATTAAATTTGAAATAAATTAACAAACAAAATTAAGTGAACTAATTAAAAAGATAAATAATTAAAATGATATAGATATTAGAGTTTCTAATTCAATTGAATAATCTAATTTGTTAATTTAAATTAAAATTTAGAAGTTGAGATTTTTGGGAAGTAATTCCTTAGTTAAAGATTCAGGAAATTGGTGATTAAATAGAAGGATATGGGGTAATCCCATAGAATAGGAAAACTTGGAATTTGAAATGCGAAAAGAATGAGATTTTAGTATATCTTCCTAAAATACCTCAACTAATTCAGCCTATCCCAATTTAAAATCACTACTTCCTCCTTTATCTCCCTCTCTCATGCCAATCACTCTCTCCCTCTCCAGACTTGTTCTTCTTCAACCTCTCTTTCTCTCTATCTCCCTCGGCTCTTTCTCTCTCACTCGTCCATGCAACCACTGTAGCTTCGCACCACCGCCGTCGTTGTGTTCGTCGTCTTCCCAGTTGGTCTCCTCTCTCTCTCCTCCATACCTGATTATATTTATAAAACATATGATATATATATGTATTGAATATGTATAGATATTTAGACAACAGATTATATATATAACAATAGATTAGATGTACATGGATTAATAGATTTCGTATATGAATCATACAATCAAAAGGATGCACATTCGGATTCATATATATATATATATATATATATATATATATATACATAACATATAATTGTATTATATAAAAACATATATACATATATATGCTAAATATCAAAATCAAGTCTTTATATGTTATTGATTGTAAAACTCGATGAAAACGTGATTAAAAGTATTATATGATGCAATGGAACAACACCATGAAGAAAGAAATTTAAATGGGATAGAAAACCTGACCCTGCAACTATCCTGTTCGAGCTCTCGGTTGTTTTCCATCCGGACGGAGCTCGTCCGACATCCGAACGGATGTGTCCTAAACTCGATCCCTCCCTCTGTTGTTTTCTGTCCGGACGGGACTCCACCGGCGTCCGAACGGAGACATGCTGAGACTGATTTCTCTGTTGTAACTCACTGCTAATGCCTGTTTGCTTAGACCCTAATGTTAAACTAAGTTATTAAGGGTTAATTTAAACACTAAAATTATACTTTAATAAAGTTAAGTTGTTGAAAACCTTGTTAGATGGAAATCTAATGATAAGTTGTAATTAATTAATAATTAACTTAAGAAATTAAGAAAATATTATAAATAAATTTAAATAGATTAATACGCCGCTTGTGCATCAGTTTAAATAATACATTTACTTAAATAAGAATTTAATTAAAACCACAAACAAAGAATTGGAATCCTACTTAACGGGTAAGGGTCCGTTTGGGTAGCTTCAATTAAATTCTTTAGCTCATTGTATTAATCTTGATTATTATATGACATAATCAGGATTGGCGTAGACTTCATTGCTTTTCCGTTAAAACTTAGTTTGGACCCAAGGTGAGTGGTTACACGCTATTTATCTTTCAAATAAAATTCTCGCATTCCCAAATTACTTAAAAAGTAAATTTAGATATTTTTAAATGTTTTAAATAACACTGTATGATTTTCTCCCAAAAAATTATGGTATGAACGTTTTATCTATGAGTGTTCCCAACTAAGTAAAAAATCAGTATATGTGTTTAAATGCTTTAATTAGTACTATCATGGTATCAAAGTGTTGAATGAGTTATCTGTTGCATACTTTCAATAAAACCTTATGCTTCTCAAAGGGCTTGTGAAGAAAAAGTTGTGATTTAAATATCTTTAAAGTATTGTTCTCCTGTAAAAGGAGCACGGTGCAAATGAACAGTGTTATGAGAAATGATATGATAAGTACGATGAAGGGTGTAATAAAAAGGACTGTATTTTATGCAAATTTCTCGTACCCCTAGCCTTAAAACAAAGAAAGTCATACACTCCTAAATTCTCTTAAAAACTTTATTTTCAATAAAACCCCGTTTTTACAAAAATCATGTTTTCAATAAAACTTCATTTTCAATAAAAAGTTCTTATATATAAATTTGGTATAAAAGTTATGTCGATAAGTGGGCTTACCTATTACATATTTTCAATAAAACTTGGTACTCCTCAAATGGGTTTTGAAAATAAAAATGTACATGTTTAAAAGTATTTAAGAAATGAAAAGCATTATTATCAATTATTTTACAAGCGTGACATCCATGTAAATAGAAGGTATATAAAATATAGATTGTTGTGATATTTAGGTTACTCGTTGATGCCAAAAATCAAATGACAGGAAAAATGTACACGTTGTAGATATGTCTAAATGAAATTATATGGTGTATGCCCAGGCTGTTCCTGTGGCGATTGTACATGGTTCAACCATAGAAATTAGTTATGCTCAGGAAATTCCTGTAGCGATTGGATATGACGAGGCTGTTCATGTGGCGATTGTACATGGTTCGACCATGGAAATTGATTATGCTCAGGTTGTTCCTGTAGCGATTGGATATGCCCAGGCTATTCCTGTGGCCAGTGATTGTGCTCAGGCTGTTCTTGTAGCGATTGTTTAATTATTCCATTCTTAGATGAGCATACCGCACTATTATTACATAATGATATTGTTGTAGTCATGATACTTCCAATGTCCAATTTTGGTCGCTGGTCTTGATAACAAGACTTAATGGAAAAAAATAATTATGTTTTCAAGATAAAAGGTGAAATGGAATGAGATGAACTGATGAATTATATACTTTCCCTTTCTTTATTATGTTATGTAAGCCATGCCATGATATGTTGATATACAAATCTATTTTCTGTCCCTTATTTTGGAAATGTAATATAATATGCATATTTTCATTCACCAGCATTATTGACGTTGTACCCAACATTTCAGGTAATCAGTGCTGAGGTTTGGCAATGGACTCGAGCAACGTGGGATCCAGAACACGATCTCTAGGATTAGACATACATTGCATTTTATTTCATTTTGCTTCCGCATTAATTTAAATTAAACATTTATGATGAATTGTTGAGACAGTATTGTCTAGATTATTTGGGATGTTGACCCAAGGTTGAATTGTGAATTTTATTTATTTAAAATTGGAAAATGATTAATAAATAATTAATGTTTAACATATAGTTGGTTAAACAAATGATTAGGCTTTCTTGGTTCATTGGGCCAAGGCTCATGATCCATGGCCGGTCACTACTCCCAATTTAGGGTGTGACAACAATAATCCTAGAAATCTAGGTGAATTTATCTCATTGAGATGAAAGTCCTAATGGATGGAGTTTTGATCTTGGAAGTTTAAGTTAGTAGTAGGATTGGAAAGGTTGACCCAGTTGAGTTAAGCGAGTTTGATTGAATGAGATGATCATTTGAGTGATTGAATCTTAATGTAAGATGTACATACATTGTGCACGTTTCTTGTGTTATAATTAATTTACTTTGATAATAGGTTGGTATGTGGACCTTGGGTCGGGTTTGATGAGGGAGAGCTCATCCTCGTTGGAGTATAGGTAAAGTAACCTTGATTGTGAGAAGTATCACATTGTACGTGAATTTATTTGAGTAAAATATAGTGGTTGAATATTCTCATATAAAGAAAGTTTATGAAGTAGGTTCCCGGGCATCAAGGGTTTGAGAACACTATATTTTGAAGCCTGAATAAAACACGTGTTAGATAAACTAATTATGTATGAAGAAGATTATTGTAGTAATGGAAATGAGAATATTGTTTAATCGTGTTGCACTAGAAGTGCTAATGAAGATAATTGAGAACATGGAGTATATCATTGATTTGAATTAAATTCTTGTGGATAAGTATGATCCCTATTTATTGATATTTGTGGCCATTTTAGGGCATAAGTAAGACATGAGAGAGATATCATGACATCAGACAGAATTCTGTTCGAGTCCTTTTGTGTCATTGATCCATGTTGATATTTTCTATACTAGGAATAACCAACGTGAATCTCATCCATGAAAATGGATTAGATGTTAATTGTTGTGTAAAGATGGATAGTGGGAGCACTATGTTTTTTAGAATCAAATGGGTGGTAGTTAGTAATAACTCATCTTAACTCGTGTAAGTGTGGAAGTTGTTCTTCGTCACACTAAATGGGCATGAGAGCTTATGGATCGTGTGAATCTTTTGAGTTTCTACTCTAGTAAAGAAGAATTGAGTTATAATCGTTGTGGAAAATTCTCAAACAAATCATTGCATAAATAGTAAGCGATGATGATACCCTTAGCCCAAGATTTGTACTATCCAAACCTGTGACGCCTCGAAAATCAGTTCTTCAAGAAACGTAATTATAGTACATAGGGTTATTCTACGTCAGACTTCAATCATATTTTAATATATATCATAAGATAATAATGTTATCATTTCCACATGTTTAGTACAACTTGTTTTAATATGTGTTACATCCCAACAAAATTTTAAAGAGATTATAACAAAAATAAATCCTCCAACGCAGCCGCCACATGTTCATGGGAGCCACGGCTCCACGTATTCTTCAGTGGAATTTTCAGTCATCATCTCCTCTTCATTTACTAGCATGAAACACCGTGAGCTGCAAAGCCTAGGAAGAAACCCCCAAATACCCAACATTTCTAACACATAATACATGGCAATAACTTATAATAAAAAAAGAGTATGCATGGTGACAAACTATGAATACAACGAGGATTCCTTTAATGCCGAAAGGATCACAAAACCCGAACACACATCCTGTGACTTTTGCAACAGAACACCGAGAGCATCACAATTCTGTTCCCCATGGGTAGCCTATGACTCATAGCGGGTTAAATCCCCAACCAGTTCATACGAGCCCCCAGCTAAAACCAATCTTAAGACCCACCTTATCACACTATGACCCGTATCGAGTTACGTACTCCACTAGTTCATAAAATCCCCAAGGATGGTGGGGTGCAGCCACGCCAAGAGTCCAAACTAAGTTCGTTGCTGACCTTACCCCAGTACCGCCACCCTAGCGTGTCCTGATGTAGTGGCCCGTGTTAAGTTCATAAGTTAGACTCGGTAAACCAAAACAACAATCGTACCCATCACAAGGTTACATCATGGAAGTGAAACCAGCCTAATCTAACAACAAGAAACATACCGAAGTCACAAACCACGTGAACTTGTCCAACACACAATATTACGTTAAGAATCAAACCTAGCCAAGCTAGACACAAGGTGCAAACCCCCACGCAAGACTTAGGCCATGAATGATAAATGTTATAACGCAAGACTAAAGTGCATACAACATTTAAATTAGTCAAAAAAACTCATTAATAAATATGGGTGATGTTGAATAGAAAAAAACATGTCATAAGAGTAGGTGTAGACACCCCATTTTTGATTAAACCGAACATCGGCCGGTTTGCGTAGCCTTCCGATGATGAAAAGTGCATCAGTTACATCCAAAAGAGCTTCTACACGCATCCAAAAGTCCGAAGGGTACTTCCAAGTGCAAACCCAAACACCCCGAAACAACCCAGAACACCCCAGAAAAAAACCAAAAATGCCCCTAGACCACCACCAGGCGTGTGCCACCTCACCATGCGCATGCCACCTCCCTCAAAATATCCCACGCCATTTGAAAACACTCCATTGCTAGCTCATGCCATGTCAAATTTACCCAATGACCCAAACCACCTTAGGACCACAAAACCAACCCCAAACCGACCTTACACCATGCGTGCGCCACCTCTCACCATGCACACGCCACCTCCCACCATGCGCACGCCACCTTTGAGGAAGCTTTGACTCCAAGTTTTCTCTCCATCCGAATTTCTATAAATAGACCCCCCCTCACTATTTCAATAAGATTTTCCCACTCTGAAATGTCTTTTTGATATCTTTCGAACATCCCTCACCACTCCGAAGAAGCTTAGATATTCCAAGCACTCCCAACCCCTCTCCAAAGTAAGAAATCTTTCCTGCTTTTTTAGAAAAACTTGAGAAATCTTCTATAAAGCCAAATCTCTATCCAAACACATCCCAAACCCTTATATTCTACAGTTGGAAGTCCCCCGAAGGCCTAAAAGATCGTGCGGAGGACTCCACGGAGACGTGCCGTACGTGAGGAAAGGCTGCATGAGCTGATCAAAGTCTAGTTCGAGGAAGTACTCGAAGAGCCGAAAGACCACACGGAAGGACCCCTGAAGCCATAGACGTTGCCTAGAATCCAACCACCTCACGGGATATAAGGTAGGTCCCCAAACCCATTTATTTCATAGATAGTTTCTAAAAACTTCTGCCCCATTTAATAAAAGGGGGAGAGGGGTCATTGGCCTCTTTCTCCTGGGTTTTTCCTTCTTTTAAAGAAATGTCTTTTTTAATTTCTTTTGGTCGAATCCTTGTATTAGTTTCTTCCTCCCCCTAGTTCGTTCTATCCTTTTTAATAACTGTCTAAGCATGTTTTTCTTTTAACCCTTTCCTTTCTTTCTTTTAGTCTTTTATTAGAATCGCATGATAGATTTTCTTTCCCTTCTCTACGTGTTAGTTTCTTTTGTAGAATTGCATGATAAATTTTCTTTTCTGTTAGTCTTTTGGTCGAATCCTAAATTAGGCCTTTTTTTTTTCTTCATAAACTGCATCTTTTCCTGCTTTCAAAATAGCATGCCTCTTTTATGCATTAACTGCGTTGTTATGCTGCCATCTCCCCACTTGACATGCCTAAGGTGTAAGTATGCATAGAAGGCCTTAGTTTTAGGTTAGGTTTTATTTCCTTCTCTTCTTTTCCATGTTCTCTCGTTAACCCTATTTCTGTATGTGTTGTTTTTGATAAATTTAAGACAAGAACATGACAGAACGGTTAAGTAGAGGTCAATCCTCGAATTGGGTGAGAGGGGTGCCTAACACCTTCCCCTTTCGTACCCCGGCTCCCGAACCAAGATCTCTGGTTATGACGGGCTGGTTTACCTTGAAACTGGCCCCCTTACTGGTTTCTTGATTTTTCCTAAAACCAAGTGGCGACTCTAAAAGAAAAACTCGCGCGGTCCTCAAACCCACTATAGGATGCGCATTTTGGTGGAAAAACCCATCCTCTCCCCAGAGCGGGGCGATGAGAGGGCAGGGTCCCCACAGCCGGTAGGCAAAAGTGACAAAGGGGCATGTGATGGTGGTCTTCTCTTGGTCATTCGGGTGGACGGGCACTTAATTATATCCCGAATAGCCATCCAGGAAATAATAATAGCCTTGGCCCGCCAATAGTTCAAGGATTTGATCAATGAAAGGAAAAGAGAAATGAGAAATTGAATGTGATTAAAAACTAATTAAGAGAATTCTAGGGCAACCCGAATCCACTCTAGCCCCGTAATCATAGGTTTTAAAAATAGTTTTAGTCGCTTTCAATTGGATCATTCAACACACCATTAAAGCTACAAGCTCAATGGTGCAACAAGAAAAACTTGAAAGGGCAGTAATCGGTATAGAATATCTAGATTAGCACGCATTGTCTGTAATCGAGTCATAGCACAACGCATCTTCTCGAAGCTTATTCTATCACGACACACGCCTAACGAAGCATGCAAAACATTATATAATGATACATTCAACTAATCACAAAAAAGAAGAATGTAAAGGCGAGAGAAAATTTAAAGACCATTATCGAAAACATGAATCATGAATCAATAAAACCTCCAAGACATTATACAACCGAACAATCTGAAAGGAAATCAAACAAACCAAAACTAATCTTAAAAACTACATTACAAAAAGAAGCCAGGGTTTCATTGAAACCCTAGAAGAGAAACCTAGTCGCTCATCGTCGAGATGAATGAAGAAGAAGATCTGCACGCGCACGCCATAGATAGATCTCCAACGATGAACTCGAGCCCTAGCAGCCTCCCGAACCTCTCCTTAGCCAAAGTACGCACCCTAATATTAGAAAAAGAGTTTTCTTTTATACCCCCCTCACAGCCACGCGAAATAACGAAGGCACTAAAAATTTGTCTCGCCGAAACACGTCCGGACGTAAGTCACACGCGTCCGGACGTGGAACTCCAGTAGGTACTCTGCCTTGGTACATCCGAACATTGGTCACGCATGTCCGGACGCAAATGCACAGTGGCTTATTGCTCTGCTTGTTTTGACTCTAAAACTCATTTTTGCTTCTTTATGCCTTACTTCTTGCTTTTAACTCCATTTTGGTCAAGTGATTTGATGTACCTAATGCTGCACAAAAACACACTAAAACACATATTATAATAATGACTCAAGGACATAACATTATATGTTGGAGGAATTAAGAGTGTACTTTTAAGCCCAGATCATCGGTAAAAGGATGATTCTTTAGCAAAATTCTTAGCAGATCAGCCAGTTGAGGGACAAAAAGACTCATATTTTTAGTTTCCCGATGAAGATGTGTTGACATTTGAGAATGAGTTATGGATGCTATATTTTGACGGTGTCTCAAACTAATATGGTTACAAAATCAGAATACTGCTAGTCACTCAAGATGAATCGCATGTTCCGTTGGCCTACACGCTGAACTTTGAGGTGACCAACAATCAGGCTGAATATAAAACGTGTATCGCCGGGATGGAAGCCGCCATAGAATTGGGCACGAGAAAGTTAGAAGTGATCGGTGACTCTGCCTTTGTCGTCTCCCAAGACAGTGGGAATTGTAAAGTCAAAGAGGAGAAACTGATGCCATACTGCCTTTTTAGTCTGGAGAATAGACATCATTGGAAAAGTCGCGCCGAAGGCTTCGAACGAACATGAATTCATCTTAGTAGTCATCGACTATTTCATTAAATGGGTCGAGACTGCTTCATGTTCAGTCCTCAAAGCTTCTCACGTGGTCAAGTTTATCAAGTATAACATCATATGCCGACATGGTATTTCTCATGAAATTATATCAGACAATGGATCCCACTTCTAAGAGGAAGTGCTAAATTTGATGAAAGAATACAAAATTATTGCACATAAGTCATCCCCGTACAGGTCGCAGACAAATAGAGCAGTCGAGGCGGCTAACAAAAACATTAAGAGAATCTTGCAAATGACAATCTTTCGACCATTGGGGCTATAGGACATCAATTCGAGCCTCGATAGGAGTCACCCCTACTCTCTAGTATACGGGATGGAAGTTGTTATGCCCGTAGAGCTAGAGGTTCCTTCTCTCTGAGTAATAGAAGAGTGCCGTATACCAGAAGCAGAATGGCAGAGTGATTATTCCGAGGACTTACTTTTGTTTGATGAAATAAGACTGAGGGCGCTCTTTCACGTTCAAAGCTACCAAAAAGGGTAGCTCGGACATTTAACAAGAAGGTCAAAACCAGGGACTTCAAGGAAGGGGACCTCGTATTCAAAGAAATTCGAGCCCCTATCTTTGATCCAAAAGGGAAATTCAAATCAAATTGAGCTGGGCAATATATAATCAAAACCATTATGACAGGAGGAGTCGTCATTATTATGGATCTGGATGAAAACATTTTCAATACCCCAACTAATTTGCACCAGCTCAAAAACTACTACCCATAAAAAATTAGGTATGAAAATAAGAGAGCCTCGCTGGGTTTAAAAACTGATGAAAACAATGACCCAGGCAAAAGTAGGAGCATCCCCCAATGTTTAAAACTCAAAAGGGCGGCTTTGGCAAAATAAGGGCATAAAAAAAAGAGTGTTAAAACCCAGAGTTAGACCCAGAACAAAACTACGTTGTGGCCTGATTCTTTTTCTTTGGAATACGTAGGCAACTTTAGTTTAAAGTTCAGCCCAAACCTGTACATAAATACACCTCTCCCACAAAAATAAAAAAATAAAAAAAAAAGGAAAAACACTTACCTAAGTACTTCATCTTTCAAAACTCTCTATCTGATTATGATTTCAATGTAAATGTTTTTTTAAAATCCTTTGATTAATTTTCATTATATAGAAAAACGAACATCAAACCAACGAAGTGAGAAGATCAAAGATCAGAAAAGTGATAAATTCTCATTATGTAGCTTTAAACAAACAAAGTTTATACATGACAAGAGAAAAGTGCAAATCTTAAGTCTTTTTCTAAAAATAAAAACAAAAGAGAAAGAAGTTAACATAATAACGGAAATGTAGCAGAAACAACTAGATTGAGTTCTCCCTTCCTCATATCGTTGTCTTCTTCCCACTCTGTATTACCTCCCAGCTATTTGGATTACATCAGAAAGGCATGACTCAGGGATCTTCCGAGTCAATCACCTTCTGAGATGACCAGAACCACTGATAATGCTCTAAAAATGTAGCATAATGAGAAGAAGTGGACATGTGAGTTGCTACTGAAGGGCCCGATTGAGCACGACCCATCTGACGTAGAATGCGAGAACGAAATTAGAAAGTGGTCAACCTTAAGCCTACGAGCAAGACACTAGAATGCTCCATGGTCAAAGCCGTCGCTATGGGAATAGTCCACCAGGGACAACGCCAACAGATGTTTTTGCCCGTCTGAGCTTCAGAAAAATCATGCCACTCAGCCATGGTAATATAAGGGCAACAAACCTCTCTTTGCAGAAAGGCTCTCGGAGTATAAATCCCCGCCAGGGGATACTCCAAAATATTCACCTTCTCCATCAACCAGATCTGAGAGAAAAATGCAAAAAAATAAGAGTTGAGTGGAAAATTTAGAGGTATATGAAAAGGAGAGTTGAGTGGAAAATGGAAAATATAGAAAAATGAGAACTAAGCAAAAAAAATTGAGAGAAATACGTAAAAAGGAGAGTTTTGAAAGATACTTGGAGGAGTAGGAGACTGCCTGCAAAAGAAAAAGAGGCACCAGACTGTACAACATTCAAACCAATCAGTGTCTTTGACAAGATAAGTGGTACAAAATTCTCGTCTTAATTTATTTGGGAGGCTACCTGTACTAAGGCGGCGCTGATATCGTCATCTCTCGGGAAAAGAAGGAAATGGGCCAGAAGACAGATGCACAAGGCATAACAACGACAAGATTGCAAAGTAAAATCAGAAAAAGAGCCAACAGGGCAGAAGCGGCTCACCATATAGGATATGTTGAGAACTCCATGATGCAGAACGAGAGAAACCTCACTAACGCTCAAACTGCATAAATCCCTGAGGAGTTTCTTTGGGCTCGCGAGAGATGTGAGAATCAAAATCTCCTCTTGTGGAAAAAGATGTAGAATAGCTTCAAACTCTTCGATGGTTGGACAGAGCTCTTTGTCTCCAAGTCTGAAAGTATGAGCCACCAGATCCCACAGCTGAGTGGATGCTTTCAGGAAATTCTAATCCATTCGCATGGACCTCAAATGAAAAAGAGCGTTCAAACCAAAATTCACAAAATTGGTTTTCTCAGTCTTAGTAAACTCGTCGGTCCAACAAGAGAGAGAGTTTTGGCTGGAAGAAGCCATGTTACAGAATCAGAGATGGCTGTTAAAAGAAGCCTGGACATCCTTTCATAAAAAATTTGGGGGACCAGAACTTGGCATTAAACTTGGCTTGAACCTGGAACGCACCATTTCAACATGGTGTTTACCACCTCATCACAGCGCGCGTCACATAACATGGCGTGCGCTATGTTATCCCCTCATGGCACGTGCCACCTCAGTTTTAAAAGAAGCAGTTTTTGTTCTCCCCATTCTTCATATCTATGTTGTCACCACTAACACTTAACATCTACAGGTGTTAGTGTAACCGCTTTGGTCTATGCCTTACTATCTCCTAACATCCGTAAATATGCATTCGTACAAATATAAACATATAACGAAATCCCAAAAAAGAACGAGCACAACACCAAAATAATACCTCATGTATATATGTAATCTTTGTACATAAATATGAACTCTTGTAAATAAAGCCCTTGTATATCCTTGTACATAAGTATTAATCCTTGTAAATACTCTGGTAAATAACTTCTTGTAAATAAATTCTTATAAACATAATCTTGTAAATAACTTCTTGTTAATAAATTCTTATAAACAAATCCTTGTAAATAATTCTTGTAAATAAACTCTAATAGCATAACCTATAAATAACCTTGTAGATAAACCCTGTAAATAAATCTCCTGTACATAAATCATGTACATACAATCTTATACATAGCATGACATGTACATATTTCCTGTAAATAGACCATGTACATAATTCCTGTATATAGTAAACCTCTGTAGATATACAACCGGTGTAAATAAAGTGCGATCCATGTATATAAATAAAAACATCCATACAAAAGAAAGAAATGCAAAATAAACTAAAAAAAGAAAAGAAAGAGAAGAATGCAGAATAAAATATCTAATTAGGCACGAAGGCCTATCCCATAAAAAGTAATAAAAAATATATATGCAAGAAAAAAAAAGTGTATATCCAATAAAAGAAGAGAAAAATATAGGACATCCTAATCGTGTCGGTGACGAGTGCGACGCGAAGGCTTCATGATAGAGGATGCAGAAGTAGTGGCATTCTTCGAGTTGAAGTCCACATCACTATCGGTCTGATGCGTCCAAACCCCAGTCCATAGGATAGATCTCTGGGAAGCAGCTATGGATGGACCGACAGCAGCTGGAGTGGCGGCATGAGAGGACGAGAATGTCCCATGCACGGAGGTACGGCTGACAGAGCGAAGCTGTAAAAAGGAGAGAAAGTACAGTCAGAATATGTACATATGAAGAACTAAATAAAATGAAAAAATAGAAAGGCGTGCGAGCAAATAAATGAAATAAGAACACTCACCGGACGAGGAGGAAGGTGAGCATGTCGGGGGATGGGATGCACGTGTGCCTCCACGAGCATCTGGGTCTGTTGCCTCACTAGGATCATCAGACTTGAAATAGTAGTGAGGCATCTCTCCATGTAAGCACAGGGGACCTAGAGGGCCTGAAATAGAAATAAAGAACCAAGAAAAGAAAATGTTATATGGACTGACATATTTGGTTAATAGAAGGAGAGACATAAAATAAAGGGAGAAAAGTAAGAAGTGCCTGTTCATCCCCACTACCAAGACGTATCTCTGATACCTCGGGAGTGGGAATAGGAATGGCACACAGATGCCGTTAGGAAGGGTATTCACTACCCAAGGTAATGGAGGAAAGAAATAAGAGGCCTGACCTAGAGTATGAGCTCGGATGCCAGCAGAAGAGGCGGCTCGAGTAGTCACAGCACCACCACCGACAGCTGTAGCAGGATGACCACCCACCACTGGAGGAACCTGAGACGTCGAGGGTTGTCCAGCCTGCTCCTCTACAAGCTGGATGTCCATTGGACGCATCAGATAGTCGTGCGTGAAGGCAGCGTACTCCCCCTCGATTAGGAAATCTCCAACTGCGAAACCGTACAATGCCTTGTTGACGTCCTCAAATGACATGGCGTATATCGACCTCATACTGAGTAGAGGTGGCTGAGGGACCCAGAAATGGTCCAGCCTCAGTGACTGCCGAACTACCCACTCGCCCAAGAACCATTCCCGGATGAACGGACCTTCCAGCTGGATCCTCATCTAATGAGCATGACGGCTCCTCATCAGATCCTCGCCTGCCCTAGCCTCAATACCCTCCCACACCCGCCAATTCACCTGAAAGATAAACCAAGCACATGTTACATACAAGTCGAATCACTAAAGAAGATCAAACATGTATAAAATTATAATAGAACATACTTGTGCGGGGGAAACAAAAAAATGAAAACAATAAAAACAAAAACAACAAAAACAGGCAAAAATAAATAAACATAATAAGTGTTAGGCCAGGTTAATAAGTGATAAGGTACAAATGAATTAAAAAGGCAAAGAGTGTGATCAGAATCATACCTCGAAGATCCTCCAATACCCAATCACAGACATCTCCTTGGTCCGACACACAGACCGCAGGCCGGTGAACAAGGTGGCCAGCGCCGCTCCTCCCCAATCGAAGGACAATACCCGATGGAGATCATGCAAGGCCCCTAGAAAGTAAAATTGAATGGCGTTATTCATGTTCGTGAACAAGCAAGCACCAAACACATAAAGCAGGAATGTCCGAGCAACCCACTCAAAGTGGTGGGGATCGGTGCACTCAAACCCTATGTAGCTCTCTACGAGCCAAGCGTACCGAATACGTCCCCGAATGGACTGCGGTGCGACCACACCTAGCCAGTAGGTGAGTACCTCCAGGTACGAGTCGGTAGTGGGATCAAGAGGGATCAGATCTCCCCTTACCCTGATCCCCATGATCATAGAAAAATATAACGAGGTCAAGGTGGCCTCGAACGACAGAAAATGAAAGGTATTGGTGGTGTCCCACCACCTCTCTGCTAGCGTCGTCGTGAGTACTCGATCATTATGAGTACTCGTGAGAAGGGGGATGAACCGGCCAAGCCCGAATCCAATAATGAGAGGCCGGCTCTCCTGAGGGAGAATCTTGTATCACTCAAGGATCCAACAAGAGCCTCTGAATCCCTGTAGATAGTCGCCAGTTCGCAAAAAAGAAGAAAAATACAAAAATCATTAGATAATATAAAATAGAATAAGAAAAGATAAGGATAAAAAAATAGAGCATAATCTTACTAGAAAATAGAAAAATTGATCATATTAGGTGGCAGGAAGCACAACTTAATTTGAACAAAAATAGAAAAGTCAATAAACCTATAAAGGCGTGAAAATGCCTATCTAGTAACCTAAAAATAAAAAAATTCCCTCTTAAAAAATATTGAGATGCAACCCGAGTCGGCCAAAAATAGAAAGTTCAATAAAGTCTAGGAAAGTGTGAAATTACTTGCCTAAATGGATAAAAGAATATTAAAAAACCCTTAGAAAAACGTGTAAACATTAATCTAGGGACAAACAAAAAAGATAAGTTAAATTACTCTTAGGAATACGTATGACACAACCTAAAGTTGGTCAGGACAAACAGAGATCTAGCCAAGATAGGGAAGCATTCAAATTGTCCATTAAGTCCATGAGCGCAGGACCCAATGCGTAACCTAAGTGAGACATTTCGAAGGGAAACCCTTCATTCTCGGGAAACGTTGATACGTAACCTAAGTTGGAATTAATTAAAAAATATTAAAACCCCCTAGCAAAACGTGTAAATGTTAATCTAAGGAAAAACAAAAAAGGTCAATTAAATTCCTCTCAAGAATACATATGACACAACCTAAAGTTGGTCGGGATGAACAAAGATCCAACCAAAATAGGAAAGCATTCGGATCGTCCATTAAGTCCATGAGCGCAAGACCCAATGCATAACCTAAGTCAGGCATTTCGAAAGAAAGTCCTTTTTTCTCAAGAAACGTTGATATGTAACCTAAGTCAGAATTAATTAAAAAATATTAAAAAAACCTTAGAAAAACGTGTAAACATTAATCTAGGGACAAACAAAAAAGGTCTGTTAAATATCTCTCAAGAATACATACGATGCAACCTAAAGTTGGTCGGGACGAACAGAGATCCAACCAAGATAGGGAAGCATTCGGATCTTTCATTAATTCCCCGAGTGCAGGACCCAACGCGTAACCTAAGTCAGGAATTTCGAAGGGAAACCCTTCCTTCTTGGAAAACGTTGATACGTAACCCAAGTCAGTATTAATTAAAAAATATTAAAAAATCCCTAGAGAAACGTGTAAATGTTAATATAGGGAAAACAATAAAAAATTTAGTTAAATACATATGACACAACCTAAAGTTGGTCGGGATGAACAGAGATCCAGCCAAGATATGAAAGCATTCAGATCGTCCATTAAGTCCACGAGCGCAGGACCAAATGCATAACCTAAGTCAGGCATTTCGAAGGGAATCCCTTCCTTCTCAGGAAACGTTGATAAATAACCCAAGTCGGAGTTAATTAAAAATAAATAAGAAATTCTCCTAGGAAAATGTGAAACCATTTGTCTAGAGACAAAAATAAAATTCTGCCTCAGGAAACGTTAACCCACGACCCAACGGAAGAAAAGGAAATCAAAGTTCTCCGTGAAAAATATGAAAACATTTGTCTAGGGACAAAAACAAAATTTTCACTACGGGAAACGTTAACACGCAACCCAACGGCAGAAAACCAAAAACATACATATATGCAAAAAAATAGAATAAGAAATACATGGTTCAACCTAATCATGTGAAAGTTTCTAAGTTCAAATCTGTTTTATTTTTAAGGGTTCAAGTTTTGGTGTTATGTTTCAAAAAATTATACGTCCAAATGCTTCGGGCCCACCCCGTGCATACATCTAAGTCCATAATTCTTTCTTAAAGCTATTTAGCTTTTTCTTGGGTTTATTTAAAATAGAAATGAAATAAAAGGTAAAACCGGAATACCTGACGGTTCAACACCGAGAAATGAATGCCCGGAGATTGAAGCAGCAAAGTTGGTTCCATGCTACCGTCAACGTAGTAGAAGCGGCTGGTTGGTAGGAACTCCCAAGAATGGATTGAGGGATCATACTGAGCCGGGTCAAAAAAACCCAACATCTCGGCAATCAGAACCCCATGGAAGGGATCTGGGACCTGAGGGCTATCCACTGCTGGCTCCCCAGTGGCGTGGCGCTTGAACGGTCTGCCGTCCTCTATAGCTCGGGCAGCGTCGCAACGTCTAGCAAACCGTTCATCACAGTAGATCACTGAGAGCCCTCTAGATGCTGTGACTGGCTAAAATATGAGTCACTAAGCCCTATAAATGAGTCCAGGCTCTCAAAAAATGAGTCAGTGCTTTAGGTCCCGATAGGCTGTGCGGGGACCGTCTTAACATCAACCAGGACCGCAGTTGTCGGAACCATAGGAGCGGAATCCATCTCGTGACCCATGCCGACTTGGCCAGTGTTCATGCTGCTAGTCATTTGATCATCATTGCTTGCCATCGAGAAAGTCAAAAGACCGGAGAATAGAGAGAGTAGAGAGGATTGAGAGTACATCGGCAGAGAGTCGAGAGTGTACGACCAAAATGAACAACTGCGCAAACTTAAACAAAACTCGCAACTCTTGGCGTACTTGGCATACACCACTTCCCTCCTAGGTGGTATGCCAGGTCAACTTAGCGCTGCATTACTTCCTTCCTTCGACCTAGCGCTGCGCCACTTCACTCCTATGTGGCACGCCAACACACGTGGCACTGCGCCACTTCCCTCCTCTCACGCCAGGTCAGCCCAATCATCATCTAGCACTGCGCTATGTCCCTCCTCTCGCAACAATTCTATCCAATCAACATGTGGCACAATGCCACCTCTCTCTTTATGACACCAATTTAGCCAAGGGACACATGGCGCAAGCCACGTGTTCACCTCCCGTTCATCAAATTTATGAGTTTTAAATTAAAAAATTCCAAAATTTGGGGTCTATACCCGATGAAAGAACCTTTTAAAATTATTTTCGATCACCAAAATCATCCGAATACTTATATCAATCTTTTTTCTCACACCTAAGATTCCAAAGAAGGTTCATCTCGTGACTTTAAACTAAGTATCTAGGTCCATCTCACAACCTTAAAATGAGTATCTCGATCCATCTCAAGACCCAAAACTGAGTCACAGGTCCGTCTCATGGCCTAAAAAATGAGTACCTTGGGTCCATCATATGACCTAAAACGAAGTAAATCCGTCTTTTCATTCGGTCCATTCATGACCCTAAAAGGTTAAAATGATCTGTTCGGACCTTAAAAGTGCTTTCGGTCCATTGATGACCTTAAAAGGATATCACACGGTCCAGCATGATTTTAAACTGAGCACGCGGTCCGGCATGAGTTTAAACTGAGCACACAGTCCTACATGACTTGAAATTGAGCACACAATCCTACATTACTTTAAACTACGAATGCGGTCCGGCATGACTTTAAACATGACACGCAGTCCTACATGACTTTAAACTGAGCATGCGGTCTGGCATGACTTTAAACTAAGCAAGTGGACCTACATGACCTTAAAATACGCACATGATCCTACATGACCTTAAACTGAATAAGCGGTCATTCATGACGATAAACTGGTTTTTTGTTTCTTTTTGGTCACCCGCGATCTCAAACCTATTTTCTTCCGTAGCTTTGTGGGTTAACCACTAGGTCTTTAGCCTTTGTTATCTCTGCATTGTCTGTGTTGTCTCCATGAACTACTCTGGTCTGATCCTTCCAAACAGGGTACGTAGACAGCTTGACACAAACTCAAGCACGACCGTTTCTCTTTGCACATTTTGTTTTCTTAATTTTCTTAGCCTAAGAACGGTTTAATAAAAAGGAACTGTCTATGGTATTTTAACATTCACTCACCCACGCGTTATGGTGAGAGTTTTGTTAAAGAGGGACAACTGTAGACACCCCAATTTTGACTAAATCGCACATAGAATGGTTCTGCTAAATTTTGATGATGAATGCATACATAAGCCACATCAAAGAAGACTTTTTGTAGGTTTGAGAGTCCAAGGAATACCCTGGGATACCACCAAAACTTCCTAAAATAACTAAAATACAAAAAACACCCATCGGTGCCACCTCTACCAGGCGCGCGCCACCTCCAAGTGGCGCACGCCACTTCCCTTCAAAGAACCTCATGTCATTTCAAACCTTGAGCCACTTTCCTCCAACCTGACACATGCCACTTCCCACCAAACTCCCTTGGCGCGCGCCACAACCCACCTGGCGCACACCACCTTTGAGAGGAAGCTTCTTCCCTTTTGGCAGCTTTCTTGCTCAAAGTCTATAAATAGGATGCCTTCCCCCTCCTATTTCAGGACAGAGAATTAGAAGGATCAAATCTCTGCAGAATTAAAACCCCCACTTTTATAAGCATCAAAGTTCTATCGCATTGGAAACTCAAAACTGGGCTAAATTGAAACACCAGAATCATTTTGCATTGGAACAACTCCGAGGACTCAAAAACTGCACGGAAGGCTTCTCGAGGACGCATCGTATTTGAGAAAAGCATCGGAACTGCTTGAAACTTTACACTTCATTCGGAATATACGGTAAATTTTCCCTTCTCATATTTTTCATATATCTTCTAGTTTGTTTCTCAAAGATTATTTTTTTCGTTCATGCATCTTTTCTGTATTCTTAGAAAAGCATGTTAGTATTCTTTTCTTTTTCTTAACTTTTAAGTAGGTAGAAATGCATGAAATGTAGAATTTAGACTATTTGTTAAAAATCCTACATGAATTTCTATCTCTACATTTTCTTTCTAGTATAAAACACATTTTCACACAAAAGCACACTATTTTCTTAAAATAGCAGCCTCTTTTGGACATCTCAGTGTCAAGCTCACTCTTCCATAGTGACGCGCGCCACTTCTTGAGAGTCCAAAAGTGGTGCATACCTTGTCCAGATGACGAGTGCCAGGTTATGAGGTGGCATGCGCCACCTCTATTTACCACCAGTGGCTTTCCAGTAGCTTTTTCTACATCCTTTTATTTAAAGAGTATATTTTTATATGCATAAACTGTACTGATGTGTTTCCATCTCTCACTTAATATGCCATTAAGTGTAAACATGCATAGAAAATCTTAGTTTTAGGTTGAGTTTTATTTCCTTATTTGCTTTTGTATGTTCTTTCTTCAACCCCTTTCTATATGTATTTTTTGTGATAAATCTAAGATAAGAACTAAAGAAATGATAAAGTAGAGGTCGGTCTTTAGATCGGGCGAGAGGGGTGTCTAACACCTTTCTCTTTTGTACTCTAGCTCCCGAACCATTATCTATGGTAAGGGCGGACTAGTTCCTTGAAAGTTTTATTTTTTTAGTTTTTCATTAAAAACTAAGTGGCGACTCAAATTGTGCAGCCTTTAAGACAGATGCATTTGGGGGGCCTTCTTTTCAAAACATAAAACCCCACTTTTTCTTTTATCCTAACACTGAGAGTGTGTTTTCAAAAGAAAATGAGAGGGCGGCGAGTTTTTCGATAGGGTTCCTCACAATGGGAATCTGTATATTGAAGATATTCTTAAATGACTTTCTAGGGTTGAGCGCTTCTTTGAAATAATGGAGGTTATTAAACTAAAGATGGTAAGATTAGTCGCTTACAAATTAAAGAGTGGCGCTGTAGTTTGGTGCGATCAATTGCAAAGAAATCAACTTCGACAAGGGCTCTAAAACTCAAGATGGATAGATTTTTGCTGCCAGATTATGAGCAACTTTTATTCTAATCCCATCAAAACTGATCACAGGGCTCCAATTCTGTGTTTCATTATAAAGTCGATTTTACTCGTCTTTCTAATTGTAATAATCTAAAGGAGTTAAACGATCTATAGGTATCCAAGTACCTTAATGGATTGAAGAAGTCCATTCGAGATAAGCTAGGGTTACAAGTCATACGGAATGTAAAGGAGGCCAATAACCTCGCTTTTAAAATCAAGCAGCTGGAGTGTAAGCTAACTTATTTAGGATATCACAAAAACCCAACAAAGGTTTATTTCCTTACCAATGATAGGAGAAATGGGATCCAACATGCCAGTCTAATAGGCCAACGAAAGGGCCTGGGTAGTGGAGGAACCAATCAACAAGCAAGTTATGCTAATAGAGACATTGTAATAAATTAGCACCCTTGCCCCAAGCCAACAACAGATAAGTGTTACAGATACAGAAAACCTAGCCACCGTTCTAACAATTATCCAAAACACAGGCCAGTGAACATGGTGGAAGAATGCAATGAGGTAGAGGCTAATGAAAATGCTAAGTATGAAGATGCTCCATATGATGGGGCTGAATTTACAGTAGAGGACAGGAAGTGAGTCAATTGTATAGTGCAACGGGTGTTGCTCGTGCAAAAAATAGAAGACCTCAATCAATGTCACAATGTCTTGAGGTCAACCAAAAGGTTTGTGATCTGATTGTGAATACGAAAAGTTGTGAGAATTTTGTTAGAAAGAGACTGGTAGATCATCTAAAGCTATCAACCAAATTGCACCCATCACCATACAATATTTGATGAATCAAGAAGGGCCCAACAATGAAGGTAACTAAAATTTGTTGAGTACATATTTCAATTGAGAAGTTTTACAGTTCAGAAATTAATTATGAAGTAGTTGATATGGATGCATGTACTGTTAGGTAGACCATGGGAGTTTTGATGTGGATATTACTTATAGAGGCCAAGATAACACCTACTATTTTACTTAGGGGCCCATAAGATTGCCATGGATCCTTCAAACTAAATGGTGTCTTTTAAGCTGCCTAAAGTAGAGAGGCAGTCGTTTCTAGGTATAGTTAGTTCAGAAGTTGACTTTTTTACAGATATAAAGGCATCACAAGAAATTTATGCTATGGTGGTTAAGATAACACCTACCAGTTGTTTCAATTCCAAAGAAAATACAATCACTACTAGAAGAATTCAAGGAACTCATTGTTGATGACCTACTAAATGAACTGCCACCTATGATCGATATACAACACCAGATTAATTTTGTTCCTGTGACAAGTCTATCAAATTTGCCATATTATCGAATGAGTTCGAATGAGAATGGGGTTTTGAGAGAGAATGTTGAAGAGTTCCTACAAAAGGGGCACATTCGTGATAGCCTCAGCCTATACGTCATACCTGCCTAATTAACGCTAAAGAAATATAAGAGTTAGAAGATGACAGTGTGAACAATAAGGCTATCAACAAAATTACTATCAAATATAGGTTTTCCATTCCTCGCTTGGATGATGTGATGGATATACAGGAAGGATTGAAGTGGTTTTCGAAAATTAATCTGCGAAGTAGGTATCGTCAGATTCACATTCAAATGGGGGACAAGTGGAAAATAGCATTCAAGACCAAGAATGGCTTGTAAGAGTGGTTGGTTGTGCCATTCGACCTTTCTAATGCTCATAGTACTTTTATGGGAATTATGAATTAGGTGTTGAGACCTTTTTGGGAAAATTTATTGTCGTTTATTTCAATGGCATCTTAATCTATACTAAATCAGAGGAGGAGCATATGGAGCACCTGCGATAGGTGTTGATGGTTTTGCAAGAAAATAAGTTATGTGTCAACCTCAAAAAATATAGTTTCTTGAATGATCGCCTCTTGTTCTTGTGTTACGTGATTGGTACTGTAGACACCCCATTTTTGACTAAACCAAATATCGGCCGGTTCCCGCGGCCCTTCCGATGATGAAATGTACGTCAGTCACGTTCGAAATGAGCTTCTGCATGAGTCCGAGAGTTCAAGGAGTACTTCCAATGCATCCCAAAGAAACATCCCAAAAACACTCCCAAAAACATCTCAAAAACACTC
>JAUTBS010088627.1:0-13046 GCA_032361285.1 Aequorea victoria | reverse complement strand
GGTTTGTGTGATTCAATTTCTAGGGTTTAACACTTCTTAATTTGATTAGGGTATAATTACGCCTAGGTTAAAGTACTAACGAAAAAGCGGGTCTTTACAACACAGATTTATTTCCATCATACGGGTCATTGGCCAAACACTTCAAGCTTTATAAGGAACTTCCTCATAATTTCAAGCATAGGACTTTTAAGCCAAAAATTAAAGCTTTTTAAAGAAGCTTTCCATTCTTTTAACATACGGCTCTTTAACCAAATTTCTCATACTTTAAAAGCATATATTTCCTACAAGCACACTGTAAAAGAATGGAAAGAAGCTTGAAATAAAATAAAAATGGAGAGAAGCTTGATCTCATGTTTTGGAACTAAAGAAAAAGAAAAGAAAAATGAGAAAATTATAAAAAATACATGACAAGACATTATCCTTGTGTTTGTTTCCAATTTATTTTGCCAAACAAGGCATAAGCCTACTTGGGCTCCAAGAATGGCTTGACAAGCCAACCAAGCCAAGCCATTTGAGAACTATTCAATGAAAATGAAACTAAATAAGTTAGAATGGAACCAATTAATAGGGGCGTTTTGGTCATTTAGCACCCAAGTCTCCTTCTATAAATAGGGGACTTATTCTATAAAAATCATTTTAGTCTCTCCTCTCCTCTCTCTCTCTAGATTCGGTGGGAAGAAAAGAAATAAGAAGAATAAGAAGGAGAAAGAAATAAAGGAAAAAAGAAGAAAGAAAGAAAGAGAAGGAAAGAAATGAGGAATTCAACTATCAAACAAGTAAGTAGTCTTCTTGAACTACTCTTTCATGTACCATCTTCCCATCTTCAAAGAGTTCTTCAAACCTTAGACGAGATTTGAAGAAAGACCATGGAACAAAGATAGGAAAATGTTGAGTTTCATGAGAAACCTTTGAACCTTGACCTTGATTCCATGATCTTTGGATCATATGACATGTGAATCTAGGAATACATTTCTAGAGATGTTGAAATACACTTTTATGTGTATAATATGAGAATGGAGAAAAAGGATATATGATCTCATAAGAGGGAGTTAGGGTTAGTGTCCTAACCATGAGATCAAAAAGGAGCTTGAATCTGCCCCAAATATTGTAAAATCAAGATGCGCTATCAAAATCAAGTAAAAATTCAATTTTATGATTTCTGTAATTGAACAAGGGTGTGTGTGACCCATAGAAATTTTGGTGAAACTTTTAAAGGGGTTTTAAAATCCCAAAGCAATTTTTGAAGTTTTGGGTTCCTTGAGGCAGAATAACAGATGAATTTTGAGAATTTTAATTAATTCTAAAAACATCCCCTAGAGATAAGTTACATATAAAAAGAAAGGTCTATGAGTCTAGTTTTATCTCAAATTTATAAAACTCTTTTTCATTGGACAGATTTTGAGTAATTAATATTCTACCAAACAGGGCCTAAATTCAAACAGAAAGTTTACAAAGTTGTTTCAGACCAGTTTCCGAGGAATTTGAATGTTGGGCCCTTCATGAAAAAGTTGTCTAACATCCTATAGTACCTCATTGTAAGCTGTCATGAATTTTGGAGATTGTTTGGGAATTTTAAATGAATTAATTATGAGGTACAAAAATACTAAAAATTCTAAAAATTGGCAAAAGGTCAAGGAAAATGATATTCCAAGTGGAACCAAGTACTTAGGCTTGGGAATTTGAGTTCTTAGCAACTCTAATGAATAAATAACACTTATAAGAGTGTGTAGGCACCCTAATTTTCACTAAACCGCACATTAGGTTCATCTAGTTTGTTTCTGATGATGAATATGTATATAAATCGCGTTGAAGGAAACTCCGTACGAGCCCGAGAGTCCAAGGAACACCCCAATATATCCCAACACACCCCAAATTTTTTTTTTACCAAGAATACCCATGGCGTGCGCCACCTCAAAGTGTCGCACGCACCTTTCCCAAAATAGGCTTGCTTCACCTCAAAGTGGCGCAAGTTACCTTTACCCAAAATGGGCATGTGCCACCTCAAAATTACGCACGCTACCTTTTTCTAAATCTACCCTAAAGGGGCGCGCGTTGGTTCATCATGGTGCGCGCCACCTCTAACATGGTGCATACTACCTTGAGAAGAAGCTTCAACCCCTTTTGACAGCTTACTCAGCCAAAACCTATAAATAGAGGCACTCCTCCCTATGTTTGAGGAACCCTAATCAAAAGAGTGTCAAAACTCTATCAAATTATAAACCCAAGGATGCCCCAGATCAAAGAAGCTAAAACTCTGTTGAATTGTAATCGAGGACTAATTTAACTAATTTCTGAATCAAACTAATATACAAACCCATACACCGGCCAAGTCTCGATGACTCAAAGCCATACAGAGAGCTCCCCAAAATAGGATGCACTGCACTTGAGGAAAGCTACCGGATAGCACCCGCATCTCCTCTTGAAACTATCTTTTGGATCGGAATTTCCGGTAAGTCATCCCCTTTTATCTAGTTTTTATCGGTAAATGGGAGAAAGTGGTCGTTGGCCTCATTCTCCCCGGCTCTATTTTCATTTTTGTTCTAAGCACCTTTCCTTTCTTCTTAGAAAAGTATGCCACATAACTTATTAGTTTTTGTTTTATATATGCATGTCTAGAATAGGGATGTATGAAATATAGATTTTTAGACTGTGTTGAAAACACTACGTGAAATGTCGTATTTTATGTTTTTCTCTAAGTATAAAAATACTTTTGCACACAAACACACTATTTTTCTTAAAATAGTAGCCCATTTTGGTCCTCCCAGTGTCGAGCTCAGTCTACTATAGTGACGTGCGCCACTGCCAAAGAGTCCAAAAGTGGCGTGCGCCAGGTTAAGAGGTGGCGTGCACTACCTCTGTTAAAGCCATTGGCCTTCCAGTAGGTTTTTGCCTCTTTTTTATATCAACAGCATATCTTTGTGTTCATTCTTGCACATTGATATGTTGTCATTTCCCTTTTTAACATGTAAATAAGTACAAGTATGCTTAGAAAACCTTAGTTTTAGATTAGGTTTTGCTTCATTGTTTGGTTTTTTATGATCTCTCTTCAACCCTCCTTCTGTATATGTTACTTTTGGAATACTTAAGACAAGAACGAAAGAAATGGTTAAGTAGAGGCTGATCTTCTGATTGGGAGAGAGAGGTGGCTAACACCTTTCCTTCTCATACCCTAGCTTCCGAACCATTATCTATTGTAACGACAGACTAGTACCTTAAAAGTTTTGTTTTTTTGGTTTATCATTAAAAACTAAGTGGTGACTCCAATTGTGCGGCCCTTAACACGGACGCATTTGGGAGGCTCTCTCTTTAAAAACATAAAATCCCGCTTTTTTTAAAACCTTAAAAATGAGAGCGTTTTAAAAACAACAACTTTTAAAAGGAATGATAGTGCATTTTTCGAAAGGGTTCCTCATAGTGGCGACTCCGCTGGGGATATACTTAAGAAAGTGAGCTAAACTCAAAAAATATTTCAATGTTCTTGTCTTAAGTTTTTTCATTAGTATTAGCATTGCATTATTTTCTATCTCATTTCTTCCATTTTCGATTATTTTTCAAAAATAAAAAATAAATAAATGAGAAAATAAAATAAGCCAAATGCTTGCCTACCCTTCACCCCGGTGATTTACTATCTTGGGGCTATGTGGGGTAAACAAGCAAGCCTTCTGGCCGTATGCCCCTTTGAATACGACAAAAAGGGTCATTGCGTACCGTTTGATCTGGTCAGATACTACTTGGCAGGGGAGGTATATTCTTGACTCTATTCAGAAGGTACCCGGTTACTGAACTATCCAGGCGCTTCTTATTGCATCTAGTTGCTTAGAACTTTTTCTTTAGGACAAACACCTTATAAGGTTATGTGTTTTATTTTCTTACTTCCTTATGATTGATTAGTGTAGATTTTATATTTCCTCTTTTAAGCTGGGTTTCATCAATTCGAGCCTCTTTTTCTCTTTCCCGGGAACCTCCGAGGTCATCCCGAGAATGGACGTTAGTGGGCCAAATCCTGACCTTTCTTTGTTTCGAGCTGGGTTTCATTACCCATGCCTATTTTCTCTCTCTTCTAGGACCCTCCGAGGTTAACCCATGATTCGTTGTCGTTGTGCTGTTGCCCGACCTTTGTCTTTTGTTTAGGGCTGGGTTTCATCACTCGTGCCTCTTTCTCTCTGTCGGGACCCCGCGAGGTTGTCCTGAGGTTTGTCATTTTTGGGCCGAGGCCCAACCTTTATCTTTTGTTTTGAGTCGGGTTTTATCACTCGTGCCTCTTTCTCTCTCTCCCGGGACCTCCCAAGGTTGTCCCGAGGATTGTCGTAATTGGGTCGAGACCCAACCCTTTTCTTTTGTTTTGAGCCAGGTTTCATCACTCGTGCCTCTCTTTCTGTCTCCCGAGACCCCCCATGATTATCCTAAGATTCGTTATCGTTGGGCCGAGGTCCAACCTTTTTCTTTTATTTTGAGCCGGGTTTCTTCACTTGTGCCTCTTTTTTTCTCCTGGGACCTCCCAAGGTTGTCCCTAGGATTGTCGTCGTTGGGCCGAGGCATAACCTTTTTCTTTTGTTTTGAGCTGGGTTTCATCACCCGTGCCTCTTTTTCTCTCTCCCGATACCTCCTGAGGTTTGTCATCGTTGGGCCGAGGCCCAACCTTTGTCTTTTGTTTGAGTCGGGTTTCATCAACCCGTGCCTCTTTTTTTATAGCATAACCTTTGTCTTTTGTTTGAGCCGGGTTTCATCATCTCGGGCCTCATGTTTTTCTCTCACGGGACCCTTTGTGGTTGCCCCGGGATTCATCGTCATTGGGCCGAGGCCCAATCGTTTTCTTTTGTTTTGAGCCAAGTTTTATCACGTATGCCTCATTTTCTCTCTCTCGAGACCTCACAAGATTGTCCCAAAAATTGTCGTCGTTGGACCAAGGTCCAACCCTTTTCTTTTGTTTTGAGCTGGGTTTCATCACCCGTACCTCTCTTTCTCTCTCCCGGGATCCCCCGAGGTTGTTTCAAGATTCTTCATTATTGGGCGTGGCCCGCCCCTTTTTTGTCTCTTTATTTTGAGTCGGGTTTCATCAACCCGTGTCTCTTTCCCTTTTTTGAGACCTTTAGAGGTTGTCCCGAGCCTCGTAGTCGTTGGGCTGAGGCTTAACTTCTTTTTTTGTTCTTAGCCACGTTCTATGCTCACCCTTTTTCTTCTCTCGCCCGGGACTTTTTGAGAAAATCTCGAGTTCTTTCGTCATTGAGCCGAGGCTCAATGTTTCTTTTTTTGGCAAGTCGGGCTTCGTCCGCACCCTTTTGTCGCTTGAGATCTAGAATCTCAACAGATAAGCCGGGCTTCGCCTGCACCCCTTTGCCGCTTGAGATCCAAAATCTCGACAAATAAGTCGGGTTTTGCCTGCACCCCTTTGCCGCTTGAGATCTAGAATCTCAATTGATAAGCCAGGCTTCGCCCGCACCGTTTTATCGCTTCAAATCCAGAATCTCAACGGATAAGTCGGGTTTCTCCCACACCTTTTTCTTTCTCTTTCTAGGATTTTCTAAGAAGATCTCGAGACGTTGAGGCGATCTCAACATTCTTCTAAGCTGTGTTTTACCCGAAACCTTTTCTTGGACATTGAAGCGATAGAAATCTCAACGCTCCCCATTTTTTGTTTAAAGTTGGGTTTCATCACCCGCACTCTTTTTTTCTCACTCAGGATTTCTCGAGAAAATTCCAAGTTCCTTTATCGTCAAGCTGAGGCCCGCCGTTTCTTTTTGTTTGAGCCACGTCGAGTTTTCATCACCCATACCCGGTTGTTCTTATCCGGGGTCTTACTTGCTCTTTAGTTGGGCCATAGTCATCTGCCCTCGTAACACTATTGTTCTAATTTACGTTACCCCTCTTCTTTGTCGCAACATTGTTGCTCTAGTTGTTTTCCCTCTAAGAGGTCATCCTAGACCTCAATAACATTTTGTTATGATCTAATGTGTTTTCCTCTCTTACCTCTACCTATCAGGAGTTATCATTGCTCTATCGAAGTCGGGCATCACGCCTGTCTAGACTTGATCGCTAAGAGGACGACTTCAAAGAATAGATCTTAACCCAAATACAGCGATGGCAGGAGAGGAACCTAATGTTGTCTTAATTCAAACCCTATCGAAGATGCAGAGAGCTCTGGAGGGCATGACACTCGCTCTCAAAAATTGGACCCATGCCTAGGTTCAGTGCTAAGCAGAGATCCGATCCTTTTAGGTCAATCAAGTTTTGCGAGTTCCACAGGATGGGATAGTCGAGGACCACATCTGGGAAGAGAATCGATATGGTGTGCAGTTTTCAGGAGCTGGGCTTGCTGGACCCGCCGTTGTTGTACCTACAGTACCTGTAATAGATCCTGTCATAGCCCAAGAAGCTTTGCTCTCCAACAAGATTGACAGGTTAGAAAAAGTTTTAAGGAAGGCCAAGGGGGTAGACGAGTGCATGCTATACATTGGAGTTCTTTCTCTCTTTCCCGATGCCAAGTTGCCGAACAAATTTAAGATGTCAGACATGGAAAAATCCGATGGCATCGAGGATCCCCAGATCCATTTGCAAATGTACGTCGGTTCTTTGGCTACCACAGGAATCGATGACCAGATGAAGGTGCAGTTATCCCATAGATCCTTGTCAGGGGCCGCTCAGCAATGATTTCTATCTTTAGAGGCCACCAAGACCAGGAGCCAGGAAGACATTGCCACTACTTTCATCGGGCGGTATAGCTACAATGTCCAGTTTGACGTGACAGCCAGGGAACTAGAGACGACCAAGAAGAACGTCAGGAAAGTTTTTGTGGACTTCTTGACTCGCTGGAGGGGCAAGGCCGCAAAGATGACCAACCGACCAACAGAAAAAGAGCAGGTCTGGGTGGTAGTGAAGAACTTGCAACTCCAGTTCAGGAAATACCTAATCACTCAACCACTCATGACTTTCGAGCAGCTATTTGACGCAGGAATCCAGATAGAGAACGCAATCCAGACAAGGGAAATTGAGAAAATAGAAGAAAGTCCAAGTAGAATCCTAGGAGGCCCTATCAGAACAACTACCCCACTAACCAAGCCATCAATAACCCCCCTCACAATAATACATCAAGGGTCGCAAAAGTTAACCTTCTCATTCCTCAGGCAGGTCAGGATGGCCCATCATTTGCACCGATACCCCCGAGGAGGATATTCACTCAGCTAAGTGTACCACTCTCCATATTATTCCTAAGGTTGGTGGAAAGAGGGCACCTTAAGCCCCTCGATCCAATGCCTCTTTCTAACCCACTCCCAATCAGATTTAACCATGGGTTATACTGTGCATACTATCAAGGGAATGGGCACGTAATCAACAACTTCATGAGACTTCAGTACACAATCCATGACCTCATTGACAACAACGTGATTCTGCCCCCAATGACGGTTAAACCTAATGTAACAACCAATTCGTTGTCGAACCATGTGAATCCCCCCCTCTGAATTTGAATTGTGTTCATACCACCTCACCCTGCTACGATCCCAGTGTTTACATCTACTCAGAGGTAGCAGCCATACCAAGTCCACCTCTTTCGGAGGAGAATTTTCTATGCTCTTTAGACGCAGGAGGGACTTTATACGTATAAGAGAATGACCTGACAAAGCTGGAGGAAGCAGAGGAAATGATGGAAGAGTGGGATAACATGAACGAAAATGGAAAAGTGCATGTTAATTTTCCTTCTATAACCCGGACATAGATACCATCAATGATGGTTGGCTCTCCTCTGACGAGTCAGAGAATGGAGCCGTAGATAACCAGTTAGAAAAAAGTAAGGGGTGGAGTGATCCCGATGAGGACAACCTTTCTACCTTTGGTACCCAACCAGAAGATAGTGTAGAGAAAAGAGACACAGAAGAATCAAGAAAGGAATCAGAGGGAAAACTAGGGAATAGTGAGACAGGATTAGGAGAAGGATCAGAATCAGCACCAAAGAACGAACCAGAAAGAGAGGTTGGAACCGAGCTTGGGAAAGACCAGGGACCGAATAAGACAGAAAGAGGAGACGGGAGCAATAAAACAAATATGCCATAGAAAATAGGCCCACCGATAATGAAAGTGCAGAGAACATGAATAGGAGCAGAGGCAAGCAAAATACCAGCCCAGATATCACGTCTGAAGAGGAAAGAGGCATCTTAGATCTCTTTGTTCTTGATAGTGACATCTGGGACTACTCAGGGCCAGATAACAGCTAAAAAGAAGAAGAGCTATGGAAATTGAGAGAGATCAGTCGATAAGTGATAGGGGAAGAGAAAGAACAGGGCTCGACCTCAAAATAAAACCCAAAAACCTGCATAAACCACCCAATAACCAACAAAGAAAAAGGAAAGGAAGATGAAGATGACTTTTGGGGGTTAGGAGGACTGGACTTATCAGAAGTCAATACCGCTGCAGATCTATGGGATGACTTGTGGAATCCTGAAGAAGAAGTCGAACATCTAACCAGGAGTGAAAGACACTTTAAATCGGCATACCTAGAGAAAGGTGAGGCCAGTCAGCCAGCAGTGGAGGCTAAAGAAGAAGATGATGATGTACTGAAGAAGCTCAAGAAAATCTAGGCCAATCTGAGCATTTGTAGGCTACTGATGGCATCCCACAAACATAAACAGGTCATCCTAAGGGCTTTGAGCAAAATTGACATCTCTATAAACACCACTCCTGAGCAGCTGGTAGGAATGGTTACCCCTACTCGGTTGGCCAATGTGATCATCTTCACAGAGAAATATCTATTAGTTGAAGGACCTTTGCACAATAAGCCTCTACACGTAATAGTCAAGTGCCTTGGCAAATGGATATCAGTGGTATTAACTATTAATCGATAACGGGTCAGCGCTGAATGTTTGCCTGCTCAGGACATCACATTGCCTCGGGTTGAAAGAACAGGGTTTGTCGCCGACTACCCAATAGGTACGAGCCTATGATAATACCCGCAGAAATATGATGGGGGTAGTTAAGTTTGCAGTTACCATGGAACCCATTGAAAGTGAGATAGAATTCCATGTACTGGATGTGTCAGCCTCTTTCAACTTATTGTTAGGCCGACCTTGGTTGCATGACCCCAATGTACAAGCATTTCCATCCACCATCCATCAGAAGGTCAAAATGATAAAGGATGGGACTATCTTAACCATTTTTGGAAAATCAAGCATCCAGTCACCAGCCACTGATGGCACCCCTTTAGTGGAAATATAGCACGGGGAGGAGGATCTCACCCTGAGTGGTTTTGAATTTGACGAATTAACAACTATTCGAACATTGATGACCGAAGAAAAACTGTACATAAAATCTCAGGTGATAATAATAAGGGCAAAATGTCATACTTATTGGGCCTAAGGCTTGGAAAAAGTCAACAAGGAAGAACTGAACCGATAGATGTTCAGGGCACAAACCATGCCTTTGGTCTGGGATACGAGCCCACAATCAAGGACTACGCTGAGAAAGTAGTGGAAGCACAAAAAAAGGCACAAGCCAAAAAGAAGCGAGAAAATATACCTGGCCCCAATGCCAGCATACGAGTCTCTAAATGGGCAGTTCATCAAGAAGGGCGAGACCTTCCCATTCTGTGGATTCCCAAAACCATGGATAGATGATGGGTTTAGGTAGAAAACACCTGGGATAAAGATATTTTTCAAACATCAGCTGACAGACAGCGAGCCCGGAGAGGATAAAACAAAGGACGAGGATGAAGCGAAAGAAGCACGCAAGCAAGACTGGATTGATGATCTAGATGAAGTCATATTGGGGTCGCTCTTTGAATAAGGAGCAGCTCTAATACACATGGAGGAGGATGCGGAGGTGATCGCCATGTTGAGCAGCGACGCGCAAGTCGACTGTTCTAGCCTAATAGTGGACGAGGGCAGCGTTACAATAAATAACTAGGCTTATGAATATGATATTCTGAGTGTTGTAGATAGTGAATCAAAGTCCGAGTCAGAATGGTTTGCATCTATAAGCCCAAAGTCTAGTGGTGAGTTCGTCGGGCACCCACCAGTTGGGGTGCCTCAATCTTTTATTTCCTCTCAATGCATGTCAAAGTTTGTAACATTCGTTGTTGACAACAATAATAATATGAGGAACTCTTCTGATTATCCTAATTGTACATTCATTTGAATGTTTGAATTCTGACTCCAAAAATGATTTTGATGGGGCTGTTCCCCGAGAAATAAAACTTTTAATTGAAAATAAGAAAAGATGTGTTCTAAACCCTTAATTGAAGAAACGTTTTCAATAAATCTGGGTACTAAGAAGGATCCCCAAATGGTCCAGATCAGTTCTACTCTATCATCTGAAGAACATGAGCCATTAATCAAACTAGTAAGGGAATTTAAAGATGTTTTTGCATGGTTATACGAAGACATGCCCGGAATAGACCCAAAAATCGTCCAGCACAAAATTCCTCTCTACCCCGATGCCAAACCCGTAAAACAAAAATTGACATGTAAGACCAGATTGGGCCCTTAAAATCAATGAGGAAGTTACCAAGCAAGTGAACGCTGGCTTGCTTCAGGTGACAGAGTACCTCAATTGGGTTGCTAATATTGTCCATGTGCCAAAAAAAGAAGGTCGTGTACGAGTTTGCATTGACTTTCGAGATCTTAACAAAGCAAGTCCCAAAGACTACTTCCCTCTGCCACACATAAACGTCATTGTGGACAACACTGCTGGCCATGTCTTGCTACCATTCATGGATGGATTCTCAAAATACAACCAGATCCTCAAAGCCCCCGAAGATAGAGAAAATACTACGTTCACCACGCCGTAGAGGACGTATTGTTATCGGGTTATTCCTTCGGTCTAAAAAATATTGGAGCCACGTATAAACGTGCTGCAACGGCATTACTCCATGACATGTTACACAAAGAACTGAAAGTATATGTCGATGATATGATTGTCAAATTCGAAGACCGTGAAGGACATATCTCAACTTTGGAGAAATTCTTCGAGAGAATTCAGAAGTATCAGATGAGGCTAAATCCACATAAGTGTACTTTTGAAGTTACTGCAGGCAAAATGTTAGGATTCATCATCACCCAAAGAGGGATAGAGGTGGGACCTTCTAAAATCCAGGCGAATTTGGAAATGCCTCCCCCGAAGATGGAGAAAGAAGTTAGAGGATTCCTTGGGGAAACTTAGTTCATTATTTGTTTCATCTCGAAGCAAATTACAATATGTGAACCTCTTTTCCGTGTGTTCAGAAAGAATACTAAATTTTAATGAGACCCGCATTGCCAGAATGCCTTTGAATCTATCCAAGAGTACTTACCAAAGCCTCCGGTGCTTTCCCTTCTGGAACCAGAAAAATCATTAATCATGTACCTATTAACAAATGAGTCTGCAATGGGCTGCATGGTAGCTCAAGAAGGGAACAACGATGAAAAAAGGTTGTTTATTACCTAAGCAAGAAGATAACAGATTGTGAAGCCCGATACACACTGCTGGAGAAAACTTGTTGGGCTTTGGTGTGGTCATTAAAGAAGTTACGACACTACATGCTGGCATACCCCATAGTGTTAATATCTAGAATGTACCCGCTTAAGTACCTATTCGAAAAGTTTGCACTGACAACAAGATTGGCCTGATGGTTACTATTATTGGTTGAGTTCGAACTACACTACAAGACCATAAAATTGGTAAAAGGACAAGTCGTAGCAAAATTATGGGCTGATTAGCCAGTTTAGGGACAAGAATGCTCTAATTTTCAGTTTTCCAGTGAAGACGTGTTGAAAATTGAGAACGAGCTATGGATGTTATATTTTTATGGTGCCTCCAGCCAATACGGTTATGGGATCGGAATACTGCTAGTCAATCCAGATGATTCGCATGTTCTATTGGCCTAGAAACTGAACTTTCAAGTCACCAACAATCAAGTCGAATATGAAGTGTGTATCGCTGGGATGAAAGCTGCTTTGGGATTAGATGCGAGAAAATTAGAAGTGATCGGTGATTGCGCCTAGGTCGTCTTTCAAGCCAGCTGGAAATGGAAAATCAATAAGGAAAAACTGATATCGTACTACCAGGAGCTCGACCGACTTATTCCTAGTTTTGAGAAACTCATTTTCATCCATGTACCCCGGCTTCAAAATAAATTTGTTGATACTCTTGCCACTCTTACCTCCATGATTGACATACCCATAAAGACAAAAATGAGGCCTTTAGTAATTGAACAGGGGAGAATGAGAGCATACGAAGTTACAGTATTAGAGCGTGAAATAGGAGATGGTTTGCTATGGTTTCATGACATCTGGAACTTCATTGAGGAGGGAAAATATTCAAAAGACGCTAGTGAAAATGAAAAGAGAGCCATTAGAAGATTAGCAGCTCAATTAGTCATCTGTGGTGAAAAGTTGTACAAAAAGGCTTATATGGGGGTGAATAAGCTTTGTGAAACAGACGAGAAAGGTCAAGAAATCTTCAAGGAAGTACACGAATAAGTTTGCGAGCCTCACATGAATGGGATGATGTTGGCCAAGAAGATCTTGCGACAAGACTATTTTTGGATAACAATGGAAATAGACTGTGTTAAGTTCGTCAAAAGATGCTGCAAATGCCAAATTCATACAAATCGGGTACATCTTCCACCATCAGAACTATACAATATGACATCCCCTTAGCCATTTTTAGTCTGGGGAATAGACATCATTAGAAAAGTCACGCTTAAATCTTCGGTCGGACATGAATTCATCTTAGTAGCCATCGACAATTTCACTAAACGGGTCAAAGCTGCATCATTTTCAGTCCTCAAAACTTCTCACATGGCCAAGTTTATCAAGCATAACATCATCTGCCGATATGGTGTTCCTCACAAAATTATATCAGATAATGCATCTCACTTCTAAAGGAAAGTACTAGATTCGCTAGGAGAATACAGAATCACTGCACACAAGTCATCCCCGTACAGACCGCAAACCAACGGAGCAGTCAAGGTGGCTAATAAGAATATCAGGAGAATCCTGCAAAGGACAATAGAAGCCAGTAAGGATTGGTCAAAAAAGTTATTGTTCACCCTTTGGGGATACATGGCGTCAATTTGAGCC
>JAUTBS010088516.1:0-13050 GCA_032361285.1 Aequorea victoria | reverse complement strand
ACGATTTACCCTATATAGCCAATACTGCCGTAACTGAATTACAAAGAGAGATAAAAGAGATTCAGCACGTGAGAGATGCAAGAGAGAGAGTTAACAGAAATAACAGAAAGTAACTAACTAGCAGTTACATTTGTGGCTCATAACACTCCTCTCCTCTCGCTGTCCCTCACTCTCTTTCTCTATCTCTTTCCTTCGCAGAGAGCTCACCGTCCGCCTCCCTCACGCATGCGCCACCGTCGCCCAATATCGGTATCTCTCCCCTCTCCCTCTCTCTCTTGTAGCTCTATCTCTCAGTGTAATCATCCCATCATCACTATCACGACATGGGATGTTTTCACCAGGGTTTCTTAGCCAAAACTAATTACATTTTTTTTTTATCGGTGGGTATTTTCTTGATTTATTGAGAATTAGCTTTCGTGGTACAGGCTATACGTGTGCAATCTTGAGAAAGTTGAATCAGGAGAATAAGAAAAATCAAATTGAATGTTATATTTGAAATTAGGGTTTGAAGAGAGGGAAGGGGAAGAGAAAATGTGGATTTTTTTTTTGGGGGGAAAAAAGGGGGTTACATGTTGAGGCGACTTTACCCACACAAAGGATTACTTTATAGTATACTAGTGTTATGTGCAGCAGTGCAAGAGATAAAGTTGAATGTGAATAAAAGAAATATATATATGATTTCCAAAACAAATGCAAGACTTAAAATTTTAGTTTCAGAAGAGAGAATGTGTTACTTTGAAAACAAATCGAAGTGTTCACATTCTGAGTCTGCTTTATTCACACCTTATAATAAGGTGCTGACTTTATAATTTAGTGTATATATATATTAAAAATAATTACCTGCTTAGATAAACATAAATAATTTGGGTATCAGACGCTCTTTTTCCATCTCCGTCCCGTCACCCCCCACCCAAAAAGAAAAGTCCCCCCTATATACTTGCTACAACCAAAATTATAATATCGTTAAGAGATCTAGCGCCATTTTCATTGGACTGTTGGGTGTCTAATGGATCAAAGATGAATATATACAGATTAGCAGGACGTGACCCATGTATGAGAAATAGGCTGTGAAGTGTTTCGGGTTTTAGCATTTCTGCAGTTGGAGTTCCCAAATAAGTTTTTGGTGAGTTGTGGCAATGGCGTTTGATAGTGTTTATAGGCCTAGTCAGTTTGCCTTAAATGACTTCTTTGTCGGTGAGTTTGTGACAACAGTTATCACTGTAACACAGTTTATCCAAAGTCCACTTCAAGTGATTGCTACACTTCCAGTGTTGGGATGAGCTAGCACATTTCTTGAACTTAATGAATTTCTTAGATTTCTTAACAAGCAGGGGCAATGTCTTCCTCACCTATGTCTAAGTTGTCCTAGAAATATCTCCCTTAATGGTCTTAAGGGCTATTCCCTTCTTATTATTGTTCTTCTTAGGGGGACTGGGCCACTGGGGGACACATTAAGCTTATAGGTTTAAAGGGATTCTCCAAGTTTGTTGACCCGAAGGGAGTCAGTTGGTTTGCTCTAAAACTCTCAGCAGCAAACCTCAAGGCTTTCCTCACAATTTTTAACTCACTAATGACTAGGGCTGAAGATGGTCTGACTGCCATATAGTGCATCCTACACTCTTCAAATTTGGTGTTCGAGGTTTTGGGTTTTTAGTTCTTGACTGGTAGTGTCACACCCACTCCCCAGATGATGATTAAACCTACTCGGAGTGGTGCGGCACAGACTCACCTAATAAAAATTAATTTAATTGGTTAAGAAATGCGCTCCGTATCACCCATAAATAATTCTTTCAAGACAGATTAATTTAACACTTAGGACCAAAGTCCATAAACTACTAAGTGATACTTCATTCCTAAATCAAAAATATGAGTTTTGTTCCAGGGGATACCCACAACCATGCATACATAAACAACATTGATCGTCTCTCGATCATAACAACTTGTTTTAAATATTAAAACCCAAAGGTACTTTAAACAAAGAACTTCTTCCAAAAAGTCTTTCTCCTGGCACTAGTGGACCAACCTCTACCCGGTATTGATATCTGCAACAAAAAAAGTTACAGGAGAGTGGGCTTAATATTAAAATAAAATGAAACATAAAACAATATTTCACAAAGAATATAATTGAAAAGTAATTTCTCACGTGGATAAGAATAGTTCTCATAAACCACAATGATACATACTTGAGATACTTTTATCAAATGAAACAAATAGGCTCAACGCCAAAGTGTTATATTTTTCACAAGCATTTATGTAACACTTAACATCCAACTCACGCTTTACAGTGCCCAAATAGTCGTTTACTTCACGACCGAGAGTTTCGACTGTACCGTAATCTCATTCACAACTCAATACAATAGAGTGACGGATATGAGGGCCATTCTTTTATCACCAGTTGTAGGTGCAATTCACATTCATAAAGGGCAAAAGTCATAAATGTTATCTCACACCCATAAAGGGCAAAAGTCATAAAGGCTACACCTCAATTTCATGGGCCGGATACCCGCAAAGACTTGGCACACTCAAACGAAAATTATCATTCATTCATGCAATATGATTTATCATGTTCTCATCAAACTTCATTATTAAAACAAGCTCCACGTTTGAGTGAACCAAACATCAATTTCATTATCAACAAGAGAACTTTCTTTGAAAAATATTCATAAGTTCATTCATCAAGTAAGTTATCAAAATATTTCAAGATAATAAATATTTCAATTATCACATTTAATTATAACATAGCTAGTCACTCTCACTTGATTTGAGCGTCACCAAATTCACCTCTTTTAAACCTAAGGCGTCGCTCCTCCATCCGCGACTACGTCCAGGACCTAAGTTTCATAACCACCCATGTATATAAAATAAATCAACTCATTTCTCATATGTTTATATGTATGGGAACATCTAGTGTCCCTTAGATGAACCTAAGATGGTTTCATTCTTTAAGCTTACAACATTCTCTTTCATGGGTTCCTACAACCCAACCTCTTGCCCTTTTAGTCTAAAGGACCAATTGAATTTTTATCATCTTAATAATACTCTTGTATGTGTTAATAAATCTTTAGAGTAGCTAAGAACTCAAATCCTTAGGCTTAGGAGCTTAGTTCCTTTTGGAACATCATTTCTCTTTATTTCTTTCAAGATCTAGATTATGCCACCTCACTTAGAAATTCAAAATAAATTGCTAAATCTTTCTGTAATTTTTTTCCACTATTTTTCACATCAAGAATAAGGTCTTAGTTTATGAAGGGATCAGCTCCCAACTCCTTCTGAAAATATGTCTGATTATTTTACCAAAAATAGAATATATTTTTAGTCCATGTTTGGGAAAATATTAATTACTAAAAATCGGTCCAATGAAAACGAGTTTTATAATTCTTGGGTGAAAAATAGACCCTTAGACCTTTCATTCCATATGTGGTGCATCTCTAGTGTATTTTTATAGATTTAATTAAAATTTCCCAAAATTGAGTTTGAATCTGCCATCGTTACACCCAAAAATAAAAAATTAGGGTTGGGGGTATTAAATCATATTTTTAAATACCAATAAAAATAGATAAAAATAAAAAAATATTATAGACATATTAATATAACCCCTGAAATTCCATAATTGAATTTACTTTATGGTTTAAATCTCTTTACACATTTTTGTTCTTAAAACCATAAAATAGAATTTTAGAAAAACTCCATAAGTTAGGTTCTTTCTTTTTTCTAGCTGTGTTCTATAACCTTGCCTTTTGTTGTAAGCTCCAAGAACACCATTTAAGCATGTCTTAAAAGGGGGTAGAAGAATTTAAAATGTAGTTTCATGGATCACTAACCTTGTTAGAAGACAAAAGGATGTTAGTTTCTTCCTTGTTCTTCTTTCCATTCTCATTCTTCTTTCTTCTTCTTTCTTCTTCTTCTTCTTCTTCTCTTTCTTCTTCTTCTTCTTCTTCTCTCTCTCTCCTTCTCCACTTGCATGAAAAAGGGTAGGAAAAGTGAGATTAAATCCCCTTTTATATGGGCAAAGGTTTGGTGATAAAATTACCCATTACCCCTCTTTTAATTTAGCTTTAGTTTCTATTTAATTTAACCACCTTTTAACTAGGGTTTGGTTTTCTTGGTTAGGTTAAATCTCAACCATGATTTTCTTGAGTCATGATGGAAGACATGACCTTTGGAAGAAGAAAGATATTCCATGAGTCATTCAACACATCAATATGATAATTTTTTTTAAAAATAGTCACATCACTTATATCTCCTCTCATGGAGATATTTATGTATGTATTAATGTGTGTGTTGTTAGCCTAAAGGCTTTTTTAATCAAGCCTTGTTTTGGTTTTGATTATTACAACTCATTGATTTGTTGTTGCTAATGTTGTGCTTGTGTTTGAGATGAAATTTCAGATATTATCTATCTTATTCAAGCCCTTTTCTTCACATCAAAAAGCCAAGAATCTTGATGAAAAGTGAGAAGATGATGATTTGTATGAGTTTTAGGTCGACCTCCCCATGTTTAGGTCGACACTCTTAAAGAAGATCAGTGTTGCATGAAGACCTTTTTTGTCGACACCTTCCCAAGAAGGTCGACACCCTTTTAAAGAAGAAAAATGGGTCGACACCCCCCCAATGGAAAGGTCGACACCTTTGTAATGCATCCCAGCTTTGTTCGGAAGAAAAGGTCGACACCTTCTAAGATGGGTCGACACTTTTGATGTTGTGCTCAGTTGATGAAGAAGAAGATTAGGTCGACACCTTGCTCAATAGGTCGACCTTAATATCCTGAGGCCTCCATTTCTCCTCTCGCCCAAGAATCGGTCGACACCTTCCAGCTTATGGTCGACACTTTGCCATGGCAACCCAAGAACTGAAAAGGTCGACCCTTTCAGCCCAGAAATGGTCGACACTTTATTCTAAAAGGGTCGACACTTTGAAGAGGAACGGTCGACACTTTGTGGCGGTTTGGTCGACACTTATTTACAGAGTCTTTTCTCTCTCCTCGCCATTAAGCAAACGGTCGACACCTTTAAGCAATAGGTCGACACCTTCCATTGAAGCTCAAAAAGGGTCGACACCTTCACCAGTTGCGGTCGACACCTTGGTTCGAATTTCAAATTCCTGAAGCTCAAACGAGAAAGTTCTTTAATGCATTTAATGCCTCCAACGGCTCTTTTTGAGCCCCAACGGCTCTATTCTTTGGAGAGCATATTTAAGAGGCTTTAATACCTCTTTAATGCAGCATGAGATACTAGAAGAACATAAGAGAAAATATAAAATCACTCAAATCTCTCTTTCCCTCATTTACAGCTCTGTAATTCACTGTCACACATTGAGCTTTTGTCATTCTGGTTTCATACCCAGATCTTGTACTCTCCTCTCCTCTCTTTTATTATTTTTGATTGTAAATTCTCTCGAGTGTGAGTGATACTTGTAGTGAGCTATTCATTGTATTATCATCTCAACAAGGAGAAGGCTCAAGTTTAGGTTGCTGCTGCAACAAATCATCAAGCTCTGAGGTTTCTCTTCACCATCAAGAAGAAGGCGGTTACTATTCACCCAATCAAGGAATACGTTCGTGGTTGCTCTTCACCCGAAGAAGAAGGTGGTTGCTCTTCACCCCATAGAAGAAGGAGGCTACTCTTGGCCCTTATCCAAGAAGGAGGTTTCTCTTCACCCGATAGAAGAATAGGTTTCTATTGACCTGTAACAAGAGAGGTTCAAGCCTACCTGTAAAAGCTTGACTTAGTGGAATCCTCAAGTGTTACTTGAGAGAGTGGACGTAGGCCGGGATTTGGCCGAACCACTATAGATCGTGTCTTGTGGTTTGCCTTCTCTCTTTCTCTTTATTTCTTTAACTCTTGCACTTAATTCTTGTTTATTTCCGCTGCATTTTTGCTCTATATCTAAGTGCTAGAAATAGTTTGAAAAAGAGACCATTAAGTTTTAAAGTTGCCATTAACCTATTCACCCCCCTCTAGGTTGCACATACTAGCCAACACTCTACACTATTTTTTGGTTGGGTAGCAGAAGTAAAAAGGTTATCCTCATCGGGGTTATTCCAACCATTGCTTTCTTCTAACTGACTATTTGCGCATCCGTTCTCTGACTCGTCTGGGGAGAGCTAACCATCATGACGGGTATCTATATCTGGGTTGTAGAAGGTAAACTCAACATGCACTTCTCCATTTTCAATCATGTTATCCCATTCTTCCATCATTTCCTCAGCTTTGTCCAGCTCTGCTAGGTCATTTTCTTTCACACATAACATCATTTCTGCATCCAGAGAGCATAAGGAATTCTTCTCTGGGATCATAGCAATGGGAAATGGTGTGGACATAGTTCAGATTCTGAGGGGGTGGGTTCATGTGGTTTGACAGTGGATTAGTATTCGGATTAGGTTTAGCTGCTGTTGGGACGGGATCACCTTATCGTCAATGAGATCCTGAATGTTATGCAAAACCCTTAGGTAGTTGTTGATTGCATGCCCACTCCCCTGATGGTAGGCACAATACAGCCCATGGTTGAATCTTATTGGGAGTAGGTCGGGAAGAGGCTTTGGGTTGATGGGCTTAAGGTGCCCTCTTTCCACTAACCTTTGGAACAATACGGAGAGTGGTACGCTCAACGGGGTGAATACCCTCCTCAGAGGTCTGGATGCAAACGATGAGCCAACCTGACCTGGCTGCGGGTTAAGAAGGTTAACTTCTGCGGCCCTTGACACATTATTTTTTAGGCCGGTTATTGCTGGCTTGGTTGGTTGGGTAGTTATTCTAATTCTGATAAGGCCTCCTTAGTTTTTAACTTGGGCTGGCTTCTGTTCTCTCAATCTCCCTTATCTCGAGGGTATCCTCAATTTGGATTCTGACATCAAATAGCTGCTTGAAAGTCATGAGCGGCTGAGTGATCAGGTATTTCCTGAATTGGGGCTGCAGGTTCTTTACTACCACTCAGACCAGTTCTTTCTCTATCGATCAGTTGCTCATCTTTGCAGTTTTGCCCCTCCAGCGGGTCAAAAAGTTCACAAAAGATTTCCTGACATTCTGTTTTGTGGTTTCTAATTTCCTTGCGGTTTCGTCTAGCTGGATATTATAAATGTACTACCTGACAAACATAGTGGCGATGTCTTCCTACTTCCTGGTCCTGGTGGCTTCTAGAGATAGAAACCATCGTTGGTCAGCCCCTGATGGGGACCTATGGAATAATTGCGCCTTTAGCTGGTCGTCAATTCCCATAGGGGCCAAAGTACCGACATAGAAGCGCAAATGAATCCGAGAATCCCTGGTGCCATTGAATTTTTCCATGTTTGGAATATTAAATTTGTTCGGCAACTTGGCATTAGGGACGAGGTAAACAACTCCAATGTCTAGCATATAATCATCTACCCCTTTGCCCTTTCTCAAAACTTTCTCCAGCCTATCAATCTTGTTAGAGAGCAGGGCCTCTCGGGCTGTGGCAGGATCTATTACGGTTGTCACAGTTGCTGCAGCTGCAGGTATAGCGACGATGGGTCCAACTCCTGGTAAGTTTACACTATACCGATTCTCTTTCCAGACACAGTTCTCGACTATCTCATCCTGTGGAATCCACAGAACCTAATTAGCTTGGAGTGCTCGGATATCTACTTGACACTAAGCCTCGGCCTGTGTCTGATTCTATAGCGTGAGGGTCACGCCCTTTCTTAAGATCTAATCTCTGAAGTCGTCCACTCGGTGATCTAGTCGAGATAGGTGCGACACTAAGATTCGATGGAACAATGATGCCTCCTGATAGATAGAGGGGAGAGGAGAACTCATTAGATCATAACGTGATATTATTGAGGTCTGTGATGACCTCGCGAAGGAAATAAAATCTAGAACGGCAGAATTACGACAAAGCAGAGATAGTAGAGAATGCATTAAGTTTTAGCTTGACGGAGAAAAACTCAGAACTTCAGGATCCCGGGTAAGAGCAAATGGTGCTGGTAATAAAACCCGGCTTAAACTAAAAAGGGAAACATTGGGCCTTAACTCGACGTTAAAAGAACTCGTAATTTCTTTACAGAAACCCGAGCGAGAGAAACAAAGGGTGCGGGTGGTAAAACCTGACTTAAACAAAAAAGGGAAATGTTGAGCCTCGATTCAACATCCAAGAAAAGTGGCACAGATAAAACTCGGCTTAGAAGAGTGTTAAGATTTCCCCAATGCCATGGGATTTCTGAAGAACCCAAAGAGAAAAAAGAAAATAGGTGCGGGAGAAGCCCGACTTATTCGTCGATATTCTAGATCTCTACGGCAAGAAAAAAAAGGGGGCGTAAAAAAGACACAACGTCCAAGAGGGGGTCGCGAACGTACCTGAGTTAGAAGGTGCATTGAGATTTTCATTGCCTTAACGCTTCAGGATTTCCTCGAAAGATCCCAAAAAGAAGGGGTACGTGTCAAACCTAGCTTACTAACAAGAAAAAGGGATGATGAGAAGTCTCAAAGTCCATGAGGGGGTCGCAGGCATACCAGGCTTAGAAGGTGTGTTGAAATTTCCATCGCCTCAATGCCTTAGAATTTCCTCGGAAGCTCCCGGAAAGAAGGCGTGCAGGTGAAACCCAGCTTACTAACATGAAAAATGGACGATGAGAATTCTCAAAGTCCAAGAGGGGGTCGCGGTCGTACGCAGCTTAGAAGGTGCATTGAGATTTCCATCGCCTCAACGCCTTAGGATTTTCTCGGAAGATCCCGGAAAGAAGGCGTGCGGGTGAAACCTGGCTTACTAATAGGAAATAGGGATGATGAGAAATCTCAAAGTCTCGGGATAACCTCGGAGGATCCTGGGAGAGAAAAAGAGGCTCTGATGATGAAACCCAGCTCTAAACAAAACACAAAGGTTAGGCAGCAGCCCAACGACATCAAACCTTGGGACGACCTCAGAGGGTCCCGAGATAGAGAAAAAAGAGGTTCGGGTTATGAAACTTGGCTCTAAAAAAAGAGAGGAGAGCTACTCTAATCAACCAAAAGCAAGCATAAAAGAAAAACACATAACCTAAAAGGGTGTTTGTACTAAAAGGAAAGTTCTAAGTAGCTAGATGCAATAAAAAGAGGTTGGGTAGTCCTGTAACCAGGTACCTTCTAAATAGAGTCAAGAATATACCTCTCCGACTGTGAAGAACCCTCTCAAAAAACTCGCTGCACTCGTTCTTTTAAAAGAAAACACACTCTCGATTTTAGGGTTTTTTAAAAGAAAAAGTGAGGTTTTATGTTTTAAAAAAATAGCCCCCCAAATGCGTCCGTGTTAAAGGATGCACAATTGGAGTCGTCACTTGATTTTTAATAAAAAACCAATAAAACAAAACTTTCAAAGAACTAGTTCGTCGTTAGCAGAGATAATAGTTCGGGAGCTAAGATACAAAAAGGGAAGGTGTTAGGTAACTCTCTCGCTCAATCCGAAAACCGGCCTCTACTTAACTATTTTTTTTGTTCTTGTTTTAAATTTATCAAAAGTAACATATACAGAATAAGGGTTAAAGAGAGATCATACAAAAACAAGTAGAAAAACAAAACTCAACCAAAAAATAAAGTTTTCTATGCATACTTACACTTAATTGCATGTTAAATGGGGAGATGGCCACATATCAGTGCAGTTTACAAATAAAAAAGTATGCTGTTAAACACAAAAAGATACAGAAACTACTGGAAAAGCCACTAGTTTTTATAGAGGTGGCGCACGCCATCTCTTCACCTGGTGCACACCACGTAGACATGGCGCACGCCACTTTTGAACACTCTGGCAGTGGCGTGCATCACTATAGTAGAGTGAGCTCGACACTGGAAAACCCAAAAGAGGCCACTGTTTTAATAAAAATAGTGTGTTTTGCATGTAAAAGTATTTTATATAAGAAGAAAGAAGAGAAAACCAAAAGAGGCCACTGTTTTAGTCTAAATCTTACGTTTCATGCATTTTTACATAATTTAAGAAGGCTAAGACGCAACTTTACATGCTTTTCTAAGAAATAAGAAAACATGCTTGAACAGAAAATAAAAACAGAGCCGGGGAAAATGAGGTTAACGACCTCTTTCTTTCCTTTTACCAAATAAAAATGAACTAAGATAAAGAGATAGATATAAAAAATAAAGGCTTACTGTATATCCCAAACGAAAAAGAAAGTTTCAAGCTATTCGGTAGCTCGCTCAAAAGCGGCGCGTCCTATCCTGAGAAGTCTTCCGTGCAGCCTTTGAGTCCTCGGAACTGGTCCAGTGTATAGGTTTCTTTAGTGTGTAGGTTGGATTCAAAAGTTGGTTTAATTAATTCTTAGTCCATCGGCTTATCGAATCCTTGCTTGGGTTTTTAATTTTGCAAAGCTTTGATACTTATGTCTTTGGGGATCTAAAATAATAGGGGCGAGGGGTCCTATTTATAGATTTTGGGCGAGGAAGTTTCCAAAAGAGTAGAACCTTCTTCTCAAAGGTGGAGTACGTCATGTAAGTGGTGGCGCGCGCCAGGTTAATATGGCTTAGGGCACATTGCCTTGCCGTGGCCAGGGGCACATAAAAAGAGTGTCACGCGCCAGGTTGGAGGGAAGTGGCTTAGGGCACTTGAAGGTGAGTAAAATCTTTTAGAGCGAAGTGGTGTGCGCCACTGTAAGGTGGCACGCACCTAGTTAGGAGGCTGCACCTATGGGTGTTTTTGGCATTTTGGGTGTTTTGGGGGTATTCTTTGGACTCTCAGACTTGCACAAAGTTTCCTTTGATGTGGCTTACTTATGCACTCATCATCGGAAGCAAATCGGATAAGCCTATGCACGGGTTAGTTAAAATTGGGGTGTCTACAGTTATTCATCTTTGACAGAACTCTCATCGCAATGCGTGGGGTGAGTGAATGTCAAAGTCTCATAGACAGTCCCTTTTGACTAGACCGTTCTTAGGCTGGAAAATAAGAAAACAAAACATGCAAAGCAAAATGGTCGTGCTTGAGTTTACATCAAGCTGCCTACGCACCCTATTTGAAAGGATCAGACCAGCGTAGTTCATGGGGAAAAATGCGAACAATGCAAAGGAAACAAATGTTAAAAACCTAGTGGTTATCCCACAAAGCTATGCAAGAAAAATACGTTTAAGGTCACATGGAGCGAAAATAAAAGAAACCATCCAGTTTAAGATAATGAAGGACCTATTTATTATGCTTAAGGACGTGTATGACCGCCTGTTATCCTTTTAAAGTCGTGAGTAGACCAACTTAGCATTTTTAAGGTCTCGACCGGACTAATTTATCCTTTTAAGGTCATGAGTGGACCGAGAACAATGCAGTTTAAAGTCGTAAAAGACAGGTCAATTTGTGGTCTAGGTCGGACCGATTTATCCTTTTAAGGTCATGAATGGACCGAGAACAAAACAGTTTAAAGTCGTGACAAACTGGTCAATTTAAGGTCTTAGCCGGACCAATTTATCATTTTAAGGTCATGAATGGACCAAGAATAAAGCATTTTAAAGTCATGACAAACTGGTCAATTTAACGTCTTGGCCAGATCGATTTATCCTTTTAAGGTCATGAATGGCCCGAGAAGGTGTTGATTAGCTTTGGGGTCACGACAACAAAGACTCGTGGTTGTATATAAAAGACCATTGAAGTATGTAAAAGTTTCAGACTTTTAGTGGTTGTACCACCATGCATGTATTAACGGTCCTACTGCCGTTCAAGTCTCGTCATGAGACCTTAATTGTCTCGTTTGGGTCAAACAGTTTAAAGTCGTAAATAGACTAATTTGCTTAATTTAAGGTCGTAAGACGGACCCAAATACTCATTTTTAGGTCGTGAGACAGATCGATGACTCAGTTTTAGGTCATGAGACAGACCGGTGACTCAGTTTTTAGGTCATGAGACGGACCCAAAGTACTCAGTTTTAGGTTGTGAGACGGACCTGTGGTACTCCATTTTAGATCGTGAGAGAGACCAGTGACTTAGTTTTAGGTTAAGAGACGGACCCAAGGTACTCAGTTTTAGGTCGTGAGATGGACCTTCTTTGAAATCTCGGGCACGAGAACAAATCTCGGCGTGTAGGTAGAAGAATGATTTCGGTGATCGAGAATGATTTAAAAGCTTCTTTTATCAGATACGGACCACAAATTTTGGAATTTTTTAATTTGAAACTCATAAAACGGAAAACGGGAGATGGACACGTGGCTTCCACCACGTGTCATTTGGCAGAGTTGGTGTCCACTTGAAGAGAGATGCGTGGGCGGCACGTGTCGATTGGACTGACCTGGCGCCATGAGGAGGGAAGTGGCGCGTGACATGTGATGATTGATCAGACATGGCGTGCCACTAAGTGAGAAGTGGCACGCACTGGGAGGCTGGAAGAGGAAAGTGGCGCATACGTGGTGGCTATGGCGTGCCACTAGGAGGGAAGTGGTGCACACCGGGTCTCTGGTTGATGCCAAAGGGTCGCCTGATTGGGTTAAAGGTCGCGGTGGTTCATTTCAGATGATCGTTCAATCGTCTTTCTCTGTCGCCGCACTCTCAACACTCTCATTTTTCTCTACCCTTCTATTACTTTTGAAGGCAACCAAAGATGACCAGACGAACAGTGGCACGAGCCAAGGCGGCGCTGGTCACAAGACCGATCCTATTTCGGTGACTCCGGCGGTTGCGATTCTGATTGACTACACTGTGGACCCTGCACAACCTTTTGGGACCCCTACTATGGACTCATTTTTTGAGGACCTAGGCTCTTTTATAGGGCTCAGTGACTCTCATTCCAGTCCTTCGTAGCACCCGGAGATCTCATAGACGTCATTCTATGCCATGGACGACCTGCTCCCTGTAGACACCCCATTTTTGACTAAACCGAACACCGGCCGGTTCCCGTAACTCTTCCAATGATGAAATGTACGTCAGTCACATTCGAATGAGCTTCTGCACGAGTCTGAGAGTCCAAGAAGTACTTTCAATGCATCCCTAAACACTCCAAAACACTCCCAAAATACTCCAAAACACTCCAAGACACTCTAAAGTACCTAAAGAACCTAAAAAACCCACCCCAACCCACTTCATTTTCACCATATGGCACGCGCCACCTCAACATGGTGTGCGACACGTCATCCCAGA
>JAUTBS010088406.1:0-13051 GCA_032361285.1 Aequorea victoria | reverse complement strand
ACCTCAAATCCAAGCTAAACTCTAGGCAATGCAGATGCAAATAATCTCAACCTGATATGATACAATAATACAAAACAATAAACGAGGCTAAAGAATCTACTTAAAACTACCAAACGGTCCCTTAACCCATTTAATAATTCCCATATGTGTTTCTGGTGTTAAATTAATTTTCAATTAATTTAATTTATCCTTTAAACTGATGCCCAAACATGGCCTAAGCATTAGAATTAATTTTAGGAATTTTATTCAAATTGTTCCGAGCATGAGTCGACACAAAAGGCCTCTGTGTCGACTCAAACAGGTAAGAAGGCAAGGGTGATTCGACATCACAGGGTTGTATGTCGACTCAATGTGGTAGATGGTCACGGCATGGTCTGTGAGTCGACACACAGGGGCTGTGAGTCGACCCAAACCCCTCAGGTTGGTCATGAGTCAACACACAGAGGTTGTGGGTCGACCCAACGTGGTCTGTCAAGACATAACAATGGTTGTGGGTTGACTAATGGGGCCTGTGAGTCAACCCAAGGGGTCTCGAGTGTCAAGGATTGATGCCAAAGGGGGCAGGTGTCGACCCTTAGGCACAAAAGTGCTCTTTAAGTTGACACATAGAGGCTGTGGGTTGACTCATAGGGCAAAACAGAGGTAATGGGTCGACCCAATCATGGTGTGAGTTGGCCCAAGGGTTCAAGGGTCTCGACATGGTCTCGTGAGTCGACCCAAGGGGGTCTTGTGTCGACTCAAGGCAGGGCAAACTCCATGAGTTGACTCATAGAGGCCATGAGTCAACACCAAAGCGCGGGGGGTCTTCCCCTACGTTACTTGGGTCGACTCAGCTGAGGCATGAGTCAACCCAACTGCCCACGATAGCCATGGAAGGTTGCCGAAGCTTGGGTTTTTCTGTGTTTTCTTCTTCGTTCCTTCCCTTTCATTATTTTCTATGATATTTTATCATGTTTTAGGGTAATCTAGACATATCATATTAGTGGATTACATCATGATTTTGTATGATTATCTTCTGGTTGTTTCAATGATTATAACATCCGTTACACGAAATATATATATATATATATATATATATATATATATCTACTGTTATATATATGTGTATATCTTGATTTTAAAGCTTCGATCTATGATTCTAATAATATAAGTATGGCATAATCTTATCTATTTTCATGCTTGGTGATCTACATCTAACCATCCATTGTTCTACGATGATCTAAATATACATATTGGTTTCCTTGTATTAAAATCTAGAAACAGGGAATAACTTACCCGAAATCACCAATGGTGATAAAGATCCAACGAGGATGATGATGATGATGATGGTCTTAGTGATCAAAGACAGTGGATTTGCTCGACTGTGATGGTGATGATAGGCGGCGACAATGCATAGATGATTCCGGTTGGGGCAGTAGGTGTGTGCGAAAGGGGAGGAGGAGAGAGGGATCGTGAGAGAGTAAAGAGATATAGAGGGAGGTTTCCTGGGAAATTACTCCCATATAAGTTGGGATATGGCCACGAAATCAGGGATGTGATCCCTGATTTCCCTTCACCTTCCACAACCGACTCCCCCAAAAGGGAAAGGATGTTGACTCATTCCAAAACCAACGTCTCAGCAGAGGAACACAGTTGGCAACTCACATTCTTTCCATCACCTTTATGATTTGATTCTTTTGCTTTATTTAATTAATTCCATTTATTAATATAAGTTAATTCTATTTAAGTTTAATTAATTTTTTAATTTCTTTAACATTTTAGAATCCACTTTAACACTTATTTAAATCTTATATTTATTTAATTCATTCATTGGTTAATTACTTAAAAGATTTATTGAATTAATAATCGTTTTAAAAATTTTAAATTTTTACCGGGTTTTACAGTCTAGTTCGACGTTGCTTTCCAATCCAGTAGAGTTTTGGTAGCTAATCATTTTGGGTTTGTAATTTGGAAAACTTTGGCTCTCTAATGTTGTTGGCCTGAAATAAGAGGGATAAGGCCTCCTATTTATAGAAAATGGGTGAGAAAGCTACCAAAAGGGTAGAAGCTTCTTCTTAAGGTGGCGTGCACCATGTTGGAGGTGGTGCACGCCAGGTTAAGGTGGCTTAGGGCACCTTTCCTTAGTGTGTCCAGGGGTATAAAAAAAGAGTGGCATGCGCTAGGTTGGAGGGAAGTGGCTTAGGGCACTTGAATGTTTTTGGAGAGAGGTGGCGCGCGCTTGGTTGGGAGGGTATTTTGGAGTGTTTTTGATATTTTGCGTATTTTGGGGTGTTTTGGGGTATTCCTTGGACTCACGGACTTGCATGAAGTCTCTTTCGACGCGACTTATGCATGCACTCATCATCGAAAGCAAACCGGATAAGCCTATGCGCAGGATAGTCAAAGTTGGGGTGTCTACAGTATTATAAATGAGTGAATGGTTAAATTTCTTATGTTTTCATGATATATGATTTGAGAAAATGAATGATGATTTTACTTATGAAAGAAAGCTATGCTTGCGAACTCGTATTTTATGAAATGATTCTGGTATGTATTTTAGAAATCTCAGTAAATATTAGAATGAATGATTAATTGATACAATATGTGTATCATGTTAGCCTTGATATTACGTTGTGGGTGCCATGTGATGGATATACCGCACAATCGTTCGTGGGTATATGCCATGTTATTATATATATTGTGGATAAGCCACGAATGATGTGTTAGCTCTACCACTGAGTATTGTTAAGTGGCCCGATAAATACTCCTTAGCCCTGTCCACTGAGTAAGCGAGATATTCGGTGACTCATTACTACAACAACTCCTAATTGGGAAGTTAATACAACCCTTGGCTATCTATATGAAATGGTTTAATGGATGAAAATAATAGAATTATGGAATATCTCTTTCAAAGATGTATGATGTTTGGAAAACCCTCTATTATGAGGTGATTTGTGGAAAGATGTCAACTTGAAATCTTTTGTGACAAAAAGTATACTTTGCGAAATGTTATCCTGTTTTAAAGTGGTGAATTATTTTCTTCCATTGTGCAATTTATAATATCGTTACTATTGATTGGTGGTCACGTGGATTAAATCTAACCCCCACACAGATCTTTGTGATAGGTACAGGCGAATGATGTGCGCAGTCAGGTCCACTACAAGAATAGGTTTGGGCTAGGGTTCATGGAGATATACTCTACCGGATATTTTTATTTTGAGTTGTAACTGATGTATGTGTTAGTGGCCAGTGAGCCCCTGTGCAATCTATGTTGTGTTATGTAAAGAAAAGAAAATATAAAGGATTCCTTGAATGATAATAAAATCGAGTTGATGAAGGTATGATGAGATGGTTTAGTTATATTCCTTTATGTCTTGTGCCCAGTGCCTCGGGGCAGAGCGTGACAGGGAATTCTTTATTGCATCCAGGCACCTTTTAGGCTTGCTTTCAATGAGTAAATCATCAATGTAATCATAACTCTTATGTGTCCAGGTATCTGTAGGATCATATTCAGTGAGAAGACATCGAAGGGGTAAGATCTTTGTCGCATCCAGGTATTTTTAGGATTTCTTCCAAAGAATCTTAATGACCAGGACTAGTAGTTCTACCACCATTCAAATACGTAACAGTTCTACTATCATTCAAGTCCCGACACATGACCGCAATCGCTCCAGTAATGTAGTGACGCACCTACCATGTTCTTTACGTTCTGATATTGGAAAGCCTCTAGAAGCCTGACCTTAGTCGCGCCAGAGTGTGGTGGCATATCTGCCACTTTCATCACATTATGGGTTTGAAAGATTTCATTGTTTGACTCTTACGGCAGCCCGACCTTAGTTGTGCCAGAATGGGATGCTCACACATTCTGAGTTTGAAAGACTACGTAAGCCCAACCTCAGTCGCTCCAATAATGTGGAGGCACATTTTCCATGTTCTGTACATTTTGGCTTTGGAAAACCTCTTTGTTTGACTCATACAGTAGCCCGACCTCAATCGTGCCAGAATGAAATGCTCACACATTTTGGGCTTAAAAGACTGCGTAAGTAGCAACCTTAGTCACTTCGGTATTATGGTGATGCACTCGCACATTCTGCACATTCTGGCTTTGGAAAACCTCTTTGTTTGACTCTTACGGTAGCCCAACCTCAATCGCGCCAGAATAGGATACTCACGAATTCTAGGTTTAAAAGATTGCATAAGTAACATCCTCAGTCACTCTGGTAATATGGTGGAGCACCTGTCAAGTTCAACACATTTCGGTTTTGAAAAACCTCTTTATTTGACACATACGACAGCTCGATCTTAGTTGCGCCAAAATAGGATACTCACACATTCTGGGTTTGAAAGACTACGTAAGTAACAAACTTAGTCACTCCAGTAATATGGTGATGCACCTGCCACATTCTGCACATTTTGGTTTTGGAAAACCTCTTTGTTTGACTCTTACGGTAGCTCGACCTCAGTCATGCCAGAATGGGATACTCACACATTCTAGGTTTAAAAGACTGCGTAAGTAACAACCTCGTGGCTTCAATAATGTGATGATGCATGCACCACGTTCTGCATATTTTGGCTTTGAAAAACCTCTTTGTTTGACTCTTACGGCAGCCTGATCTTAGTCATGCCAGAATGGGATACTCATACATTATGGGTTTGAAACACTGTGTAAATAATGACCTTAGTCACTCCGGTAATGTGGTGGCGCGCCCACCATGTTCTGCAGATTCCAACTTTGAAAAATATCTTTGTTTGACTCTTACAGCAGCCTGACCTTAGTCGTGCCAGAATGGAATACTCACACATTTTGGATTTGAAAGACTGCATAAGTAATGACCTGAGTCGCTCCGGTAATGTGGTGGTGCACCCGCCACATTCTATATATTTTGGCTTTGAAAAAGCTTGTTGTTTGAATCTTATGGAAGCCCGATCTCAGTCATGCCAGAATGGGATTGCGTACTTTCCAGACTCACACATTCTTAGTTTGAAATTCTTCGTAAGAGCACACGACCTCATTCGCTTGTAATTTCTATCCATCCTTTGAAGACTTTGATTTAATGACGGAGTGGGACTTCGTCCACAGTGTCGGGTATGTAACTTGACCTCCATCATTGAGAAATTTGATTCAAGGCATAGTAGGACTTTTTCCTTGATGCCTGGTATGTAGCTCAACCTCAGTAATTTGAAATCTCTTTCTTCTTGAAGGCTCTGGATTCAGGGCAAAGTAGGACCTCATCCTTAACGCCTAGCATGTAACTCGACCTTGCTTATTTGAAATTTCTCTTAGCTTGAAAGTTTTAGCTCAGGGCAGGGTGGAATGATATCCACAATGTCGTTACTCGACCTCAGTTGTTAGGAGGATCCTCCCTTTTGAAAATTTTGGCAATGACTCGCTCCAAGCGTTTTTCTCTAGATTCATCCTCCGGATGATTAGTGAACCACTGATATCACTTCCTTTTATTCATTTTTTTTCAAGATTTACATGATTAGTGCTCAAAGTCAAGTATTAATCGTTCATTTGAAAGCTCATCCTAATCCTAAGTTTGCATCAAAACATCTTGCATCGGGTCCAACAAGTTTGAGTTGGGGCCAAAGCAAAGCAGACAGGGCCAAGCCCAAAGGGTCGGTCCGGCCCTGGGGGCCCAACTAGGATGGCCAGTCCGACAATAGGGGACCCCTCGGGTCTCCTTTTATGTGGAGGTCGAGCCTGACTCTCTCCCTTGCTCTCCTTTGCTTATTCTCTCTCTAGAAACTTAGGATTTTTTATTTTCTTAATTTGAACTTCAAAAACTTGACTTGAAACACTCTTTTTCTTAGATTTTAATCATTTCCCCTTTGTTCCCATTTTTATCATCTTCATCCACCATGGAAAGGGATGAAGAACTCCATGGTGACTATTCTCACCAATTTCTCCCAAATTCTCACACTTTCGTGTACTTCGGTAGACTTGCGGATGATTTCTTAGTAAAGAATGCTCAAGATCATGCTTCTAGCCGAGTATAAGTGGGATTCGTGAGTTTTCTTCTCCATTTCCCACATTTTTGTCATTTTTGAAGAACATGAAACCTAGGTTTTAATTCTTAGAATTTCTTTGAAATCCATGCTTGATTCTTTGATAGATTCATGTTAGAACTTGTTAATTATCATCTTATCATTCTCCTTTTGTGATTTTCTTTGATTTTGAGACATGATTCATGCCTCGGGACCTAGATTTGGGTGTCCTTTAAAAGATCTACACTAGGTATTTGACAAAATGCATGAACTAGATGTCATGTGCCTAGAATGCCTTGTCTTTGGGTGTCAAGACATGAACATAGTGGGGTATGGGCATGCCTTGTGTGTGCCATGTGCCTTAACCCTCCATCGAATCTTGTTTTCTATCAAACTAAACTTCAAAAACAATGAGTTTTTAATCATTTATTTCATGTTTCGAAGGTTGGACGATCCTCATCTGCTTCCCGGATGTTCATACCCCTTCAAAAGACCAAAACATCCCTTGGAAAGACCCCATGGTCGGACCCACCCTCGAGGACTGACCAAGGAGGGACGGACCGGCCCTGAGGGGGGCTAAGTCCCCATGGATGAACCAACTTTAGGGGAGAGATCCCGAATGGCCAGACCGCCCTTCTTGGAATTCTCCTAGCCGAACAAATTTTTCCCGGCCTAGGACTCTTTCTGATTAGCCAGACTTTGTCATCTGATCCTATCAGTACATTTTTAGCTGAAATCCATCTGTATTGGAGTCCTATAAATAGAGTTCTTCACCTCAAGTTGAATCGAAGTTTGAATACGATCGAGTCTCCGAATCCGATTCAGAACGAAACGCTGTGACGCCACGAAATTCCAGCGAGGAAAGGAGTTCATAGAGATATGATTTGGTAAGCCTCTTTCAAGTTTCTTTCTCTCTAGTCTTTCAATTTCTATATGAGCTTTGAGCATCTACGAGTGCCGGTGAGTTTGAGAACGAGGTTTATGAGTTCAATCCAAAGGTCAAACACCTGAGGGCTTGTCGGACTAATCGGTCATCTACGGGTCCAGGTAAGTACCCATACCCTTTTATTTACGGCCTTTTATAATTATAATATCAATTTATTTCATACATCGTATGTAGTCATGTAGCCGTAGGAGGGTCGTCGATCTACGACGCCAGATCCATGTGGGTCTGGGTGCCATCCGCATAAACATTTTTTAAAAACATATTTTTTCAAAATAACTATGACCCAGATCTAATATATTAATTATTTTTAAGTCATATTATATCATTTATAATGATTTTCATAAATCATTTCTATATTTGCATGAAAACTCTTTAGGGCGTCCATTTTTTACACAATCAATTTTCAATGAAATTTTACATTTTTCTATCATGAAATCGCGTTTATCATATCGATTATGTGTTTTTATGAATTTTAAACAATTTTTAAGAAAATTAATGCACGAATCATGAAATTTTAAGCTGTTTCAATCATCGCACGATTCATTTTCACGACGTTTCTGCGAAGAACGTCTGTTTTCAACGTGAGGCCCGTGTGGGACCTGCTTGCATGTTTTATAAACCAAAAATACTTTTTTATAATGTTTATGGGTCTTAGGATGTTAGCCCACCATTTTTTTTAAAAAGAAAATTTAATTTAGCTAATTTTCAAAATTCGGTCTGTCATGGCCCATTCTGGGCCTTTTAGGGGTATTTTAGGCCCAAAAATCACTCTTTTGACATTATATATCAAAAGTGCATATTCTTTTTGAGATATTTTAAAAAACATCATCCAAAAAATATTTTTCATACTAGAGTGTTAATTTTGTATAAATATAATAATAAATGTCATGCTAGGATTCATCACTTATTGAACCTAATAGCATGCAATTTAGTGCATAAAAAAATGTAGTACCATGAGGTTAGGTTCCCCATTTTGTTTAACAATAAAATTCTGAAATGAACTTGCACATGAGTTCCGTTCTTGTTAAAACTTTTAGGTTATTTGAATGATTGTTATATTAGTCATTAGTTAACTAATGAGGATATGAACCTAATAATTATTTCTGGTTATCCCAAAAATGATAAACAATTATGAATCTCTAGGATTCTTTTCTAGTTAGCGTGCTTCATTTTACACTTTCTGCATACTTGAGATGAAAGTATAGCCACAACCATCTTGTTTGTTCTAAAATGCTTTTAAACGTGAGCCTACCTAGTCATGTCATTTAGCATACATGCATTAGTTAGGTATATGAACTTAAACTCCAGAATTGATAGTGACGAGTTGAGGCTAACAATGAGATCAGGCTGAGTGAGTGCCTAACACCTTCTCACTCGATACCTTAGCTCCCGAACTCGATTTGTGGTGATGAAAGGACTAAGCCTAATCCACGAGAGCCACACATAGGTTCTTGAATCTTAAAAGGAAGTGGCGACTGCAATTGAATTCTCGGGTGTCGTATAATCGAGAATTGATCATTTGTCTATGAATGCCATAATTTGACAAGCAACAACAATGCAATTGCCTCAATAGCTAGAAGAGCTTCCCCGATAAGAAGCACCATTTTTCTCTGCGAATGAGTGGGTACCTACAGCGACCATAATACTTGATTAGCGGTCGTCACTGTGGTGACTTTAGAACAAACGATCGTAACTACAGAGTTACGATAACCACTATGGTTCAAGTTATGAAGCACTAGAAATAAAATATGATATTGAAAATACTAAACAAGAATGATGACCGTAATACTAGATTAATGGTCGTCAATATGGTGACAATAGAAATTATGGCCACAACTACAGAGTTGCGATCGCCACTACGATTGAAGTCACAGTGTATGATAGTAAAGAAGAAGACTTTTATGGAATACAAAATATGTAAAGACAATGAACATAGTAATCACACTACAACCGTCATACAAGTGACGAATGAAATAATGACCCGTGACTACGGAGTCGAGATTGTTATTATAATTCGGCTCACGGTGTGTGGTTGTGAAGAAAAATATTAAGAATAATCTAAATCATACACTTGGTGCATGTTTTAAATAAAAAGGGAACAAAAGCTAAGATCTCCAGATGATCGGGACTTAGACTATTCCCTTAGTAGAGAAGGGCTACTTCGTCGTAGTAGCGTTGTCTCAAGATTCGATGTGAATGACCATGGCTAGATGATTTGATTGGCTAGAAAGATGAAATTGAGGTTCGGATTTTGATGCGACAATGGTTTCTATTGGCTTGAGCTTGTTTGGGATCCTCGCAAATGAATGGTGGAGGTTTCTTATGTATAGAGGAAGAGGAACCTAGGGTTTTACAATGATTTGAGATTAAAAAGTTGGTTCAAAATGATGCAAAATGACGCCACCATTCTATATAGGCTCCACCCATAATGGAAATGAGATAATATTCCAGAAATCTTGCTTCTAGGTCAAACTCACAGCTGCCAAAGTGACTCGCACCCGCCATCACTAAATTCACGGCCGCAAGTTTATGACTGCTCAAAAATGGAGACTTCGCGGGCTTGCCCTGGCTTTGTCGAAACTCAGATTTTTGTGTACGATATATCATTGGAAATATCGAGAAGTCTACTTTCTAACCCAGGATTTTGTTCCAAAATGTTTTGTAATTTGTAAGTCATGACCATTTTACTATTAGTGTGTTAGAAAGTGTATCACTTTTGGTAGAACGATCATAACTTACTCCTTTCAAATAGGATCAAGACCCATTTTATATGTTTGGAAGTCTCTTTTAAAATACTAAAATATCATGAAAACCAAATTTGGAAAATAGAGAATTGAAGTCATAAAATATGGGTTGAAAGCAAACCACTTTAAAGATCGTTGGGGCATTTTTGTCATTCCACTAACTCTTGCCGACTTCAAGCCTTGAGCACTATTCTGAAAGGGTAATTAAAGGTGGTTAAAGGTTGATGGAGGGTTATTGGGTATTTTGAAGGTCACAGTTAACTCGCATGTACTCATTCATCACCGGGAGAGCCTCAGAACTTCTTAGGACTTATGTCCAAAAAAAATAGGGTATCTAGACGCGACCTCTTCTTCAAATGAACTGCCTCTCCAGTTGGCGGGATGACTGACGGGCCAGTCTGGTCACCCTGAGAAGCTGGAGGAGGGATCGAGCTTTCAGGCTCGGTAGAGAAGGCCACCTCAGTCAAATCGATAATGTTCATCTATCTCGGCATCTCAACAACCTCGATTGATAAGCTGGTGGATGAACTCTTGTGCTCAGATGCAGTGGGGGTCGAAAGCAGAGATTCAGAAATTGTAGCATCAAAATATGATGGGAAGGTTGCTAATAAATCCCCAATCAATATGTAGTGGCGAGGTCGACGGATTCATCCTTGAGGCCTCTGACAACGAGGGCGTATAACTCCTTGTAGCTTAGTTTATGGCTGAGCAACTCCAGGTTTAAGAAATTCCCGAGGGAAAGCGCAACCTCTATAGATTTCTCATTGGCCCATCCCTGATTGGCGTTATTAGAATCATCGACTGCGGAAAAAAAATAAAAGTATTACAAGGGCAAATAGTAACAGAAATCTTTAGACATAGATACTAAAAGATGACCGACTTTGATGCCCGTGGACACAAGGAACTCTGAACTGCCATTGTACATCATTGGTCGGCCACTCAAAGTTATCCCCAACCCAGAGGAAGTCAAAGGCATGTTTATCTATGTCCAAGAGGTCTTCAACGAGCATGTACCTAGGATGCATAGCTCGAAGGTATTCGGGTCTGGTTGTCGGTTAAGGTATAGCAATACATAATCTCGTTGAAATCGATATGAAGGGCATACAACCTATTGAGTTGTACCACACCCATGATGACCCAGAAAAAATTTATGGATACCTATATGGGGTTCAAGTTACACCTATGGATCACCTCTCAGAGGAGAGGGTGGACAGAGAATCGAACTCCCCCTTCTACGATGGACACGATTGGAAAGGGACAGCTGTCCGACCCTCCTATGGTCGGCGAGTCAAGCTCGACCAAACTGAGGTGGACATCGCCAGGAATGCAATATGTGGACCGAAACATGGCGAGGTTTGTGGCACCCTCACACATCCACCTGAACTTGCCCATGGTCTGCAAGAATGGTGGGCAGCCAAAGGAAATACTACAATGAAGAACAAATGGTCAGACTCGACCAATTTTTGACAAAAGGGGAAGGCAGGTAGAGAATCAAAAATGAAGACAAGGAACGAGACTCAGAAGGATTGAAATAGACTCAAAGATAGAAATACACGTATAAAAGAAAAGACGACTCCCTAAAACACAAGCCCAGAGACACAAAGAACCGTGCCAAAATGGAAAAGCTTAGACGACTAGAGCAAAGGAAAACTAGAAAAAAAAAATTAAATAAACCGTCCTAAGAAAGGTTCCAAAAGCTTACTAGAAATCCCAAATAGACGCACACGATTGATGACGACGAAGGATTCCATGATGAAAAGCTTAGAACAAAAGCCTCCAAGGCCTGGGCATGAAGAGAAATGATCTCTACCGGTTCAACAATGGCGATTTCAAAGAAGAATAAGAAAAGAAATAAGAGAGAGGTTCAGGCCTATTTATAGAGAAGACATGAGCATCAAAGGCCTTGGAGAAAGGCAAAAGGACACCTCGTAAGTGGAAAGGTCATAGCACCTCATTATTACGCCCTGTGGAGATGCATCGGTTGCACTTGGGACAGTGTGTCAGGCAACTGACACACACCTACACCCCATGAGGACTTGACACGTTGAGGAGGTGACAGGACATGTCATCCTTCCAAACAGCGATGTAGGCATCATGCCCCTAAAGGTATGACATATGGTAGCATCAAGCCTCGTGTCTGTACCAACCAGAGGTGAAGATACACAATACTTATGTCAGTTGTGACGTAAGGAAAATGTCACACGTTGCACCTACTTCTGACACTTGTCATAAGGGATGTTCGGCGATGCAATGAACTTCCTCTCTCACCGAGAAACAATGCTCAGAGAAAAGTTAGGGACAAATGAAGGGGGACGAATTCATCAGCAGAACCCCACCAACATGCAAGAGTTTAATAGACACCACATGTGCCTAGCATAGAAGAAGTGCAAGGCCGAATATACTGGCTCACCCGAAAGACTTGACCATGTGCTCGGTCAATTAGGACCCGACCACAATGCTAACACGTGGCACTGCGCCTATCCCTAATCATTCAATAGCGGGGACGGGGATAACTTAATCCATGAGGCTAGGTGGAGACCTAATATCCCTTATCTTGCCTAAAGATAGGGGACCAACCTAATAGGATAAGGGGACAACCTTATCACGCTCAGGGATAAGGGGTCATGCTTATCTGTATCCCCTTATCATGGAAGAGTCCCATGACTCTAGGAAGTACCACAAGATCAAGCTTCTATCACTATTGTTAGCCTAGAGGTCTTTCAATCAAGCTTTCATTTGGTTTTGATTTTTAACAACATATTGATTTAATCTTTGGAAGTTTGTTAGCCAAATCAATTTGATTATCCTAATGACTTGTCTGTCTATGAGAAATCATTTCCAGCTTTAAATCATCTTATTATATCCCAAGAGTCTAGAAAAAAGTCAAGAGAATACACCGAAGATGTAGAAGACTTTTGGAGATTGCTAAGTCCGAGAAGAAAGGCTACAACCCAGTAAAATCAAGCAGAAGAAGAAAGGGTCGACACCTAAGTCAACCTACGTTGACACTTCCCAGCAATCAGCTTTGAGTCAACATCAACAAGGAGTTGAGTCGACACCTGAAGAAGCACAACCCAGATTTTGAAGCAGCTAAAGATTTGAGTCGACACCAAATAAGTTTAGGCTGACACTTAGATTTTTTAGTTAAAAGGGTCGACACCTAAGTGGATTGAGTCGACACCTGGAGTGCCTCAGAAGAAAGGGTTGACACCAATGAAGGTTGAGTCGACACCAGAGCATTCACGTGGGCACTGTTATTTTGAGATCTAGAAAATCAAAGAAATGGTCGAAACTAATGAAGGTTGAGTCGACATATCCAGATCCAGACAGCTTGAGTCGACACCTCAGAGTTTGAGTCGACACCAGCGTTGCCCAGATCCATTTGTGTCGACAC
>JAUTBS010088295.1:0-13052 GCA_032361285.1 Aequorea victoria | reverse complement strand
CCCTTCTTTCACATGAAGGTGTCGACACTTCTCATGGGGGTGTCGACCAAAACACTTCTCCTTTTCTTGGCTTTTTGCTGTGGATAAAACGGCTTGAAATGTTCTGAAATAAGCTCAACCACAAACAAAGCATTAGCAACAATAAATCAATGTTGATATAATCAAAACCAAAAAGCATGGGCATGATTGAAAAGGCCGAAGGCCAACAATATATATATATAACGGTTGTATATTTATAACCAAAAAATCATTGCATAAAAATATTGAATAATCGACCAAAGAAATATGTTTAAATCATTCAATGATAAGATAAAACATCATAGATAATGATTAAAGAAGAAATGAAATGAATAAAAACCATGAAAAATCCAAGTTTCAGAAGCCATTGTTGGTTGTTCCGAAGGTTGGGTTGACTCACATGATGGTTGGGTCGACTCACGCCCCTTAAGAAGCTGTTTCTGGCATCTCTGTTGCATACCGTCCGGACGGGACTCGACCGACATCCGGACGAAAGTGGGCAGAAAGCTCACTTCTTTGTTTTCCCTCACTTGGGTCGACTCACAGCCTTCAAGGGTCAACCCATCCATGGCTGGAACACCTTGGGGTCGACCCATGGATGCCTCTTTTGCCGTTTGGGTCGACACAAACCTCTTTAGGTCGACCTAGCTGGCCTTTTTCATGACCATAACCCTTTTGGGTCGACACAACAGCCCCTGGTGTCGACTCATTGTGCCTTTTTATGCCCTGGGGTCGACTCAGAAGCCTATGATGTCGACTTACAGTGACCTATTTGTCTTTGGGTCCACTCACAGCTTTGTTGTGTCGACTTAAAGCCCTCTGCAACACATTTGGGTCGACTCATTGACCCTCTGAGTCGACCCATCACCCAAAAAATGTTGAATAAATTACTGAAATGAATTCTTAAGGGCTTAGGCTCTGTTTGACATTAATTTAAAATATGAAATAAGTTAATTAATGATTTAATTAACACCAAAAGTTAAGAATGAAACCTTTAATGATTGGGAACGGTCCGTTTGGATGAAGTTAAATAGTTTATTTATTTTATTAGATTGTGATGATTTGTGCCATATACTCAGGTGACGTGTGAACTTTAGGTTGCTTTCTGTTGCAACCGAGATTAGCTTGGACCTCAGGTGAGTGGCTCTCATGCTACGTATTTTTTTATTAATTTTCCCATATCCCCAAATTTGATGAAAAGATGAAATAAATGTGTGAATGCTTTAAATGATGTTAAATTATTTTCTTTCAAAATCATGGTAGAACTATTTTATTGATGAACGGATTAATTGTACATACTTGTAGTAAAACTTTGTGTTTTTCAAATTTCATTGAAAATGAAGTAGTTAATGTTTAAATGCCTTTAAAATGATATTGTATGAATTTCACTTGTAAGGAACCAAATTAAAAGTATTATGAAATGCGATAAAAAATATATCAAGAAAAGAGTTATGGTCTGCGCTATGAAAAGACTTATGAAAGGTATGATGAAAAGTGTTATGAAATAGATAATGATAAAGTGATATGAAAAGTGTAATAAAATAGGTTATGAAAAGTATTATGAATACCGTTATGAAATACATCATGACAAGTGTTAGAAGAGGATTCTTATCAACACATCGACATCCTATGTTGTAAATGGAAAGTATATGTATTGATACAAACATAATGAGATAACTTAGTGATCAGTATACGGGACCAAATGACTATACTATGTGAATTTTTGGTGACTCGTGTAGTGTTACCAAATGAACGAGATATCTTGGTAACTTGTGTAATGTTACCAAACGAATGAGATACCTTGGTGACTCGTGTAATATTATCAAATGAATAGAATTTCTTGGTGACCCGTTGATGGGACCAAATGATAAGATATAGACATAATGTCTAATAAGATATCTTGGTAATTCGTGTAATGTTTCTAAATAAATAGGATATCTTGGTGACCCGTAAATGAGACCAAATAATGTGATACAGACATAATATCTGAAGAGATGTCTTGGTAAAGTTACCGAATGAATGGAATTTCTTGGCGACCTATATACGAGGCCAAATGATTATATAAGGTGAGATGTTGGTGACGCATTAAGAAACAACACCGAGTATGTGATATCTTGGTGACTCGTGAATTGATAACGAGACCAAATGAAAGGAAACTATAAATCTATAAGATTATGCAGTGAGATGAAATGAAATGAGACATTGAGATGAAATTATGAAATGAGATTATGATATGAGATGAAATGATATGAAATAATAAAATGAGATTATGATATGAGATAATAAAATGAAATAATGAGTTGAATGATTTCTTTTGATATTACTGTATATATCCTGCTATGATTATGTTGATGTACAAACTATTTCGTATCCCATGTTTTGAACTATATTGTAATATACATGATTCTATTCACCAGCTTTGCTGATGTTGTAAAATTAAAATATTTCAGGAATTGAAGGAAGAAGCTAGATGATGAACTCGACTACTTCTAGGGGATCCAAGGATAAAGACCTCCAGGACATGTATTATACACATTCATATTTTTCTTCCGCATCCAAATAAAGTAAACGAATTGATAATGAATTGTTGATATACATTGATGAGATCGTGGGCTGTTTTGTCCCACATGTATAATTATAGATTTTAATTATTTAAATCCCTGCATGATTAGATTATTTAACATATTGTTAATTGAAAATGATTAAGGCTTACTTGGTTCGTTGGGCTAAGGCCCATAATCCATGGTCGGTGACCTTTTCCAAATTGGGGTGTGATAGTGTCTCCAACCGGAGTAGACACGGAGAGATATCCATCCAAAGGTTCTATCACAAAAGATAAACGCTATAAGAATTCTAGTGAAGCAAAAGAATGTGTAGCACCAGAGTCTATAAGAACTCTAGTAGAAACAGAAGAAATAGTGATGATACCTTACACCACAGATGGTGAAGCTTCGGCCTCCTTGCAAGTGAGAGCATAGATGCGTCCCTGAGTAACTGCCCATTGTCTTGGTGCCTGGCTGTAAGAGAGATGTCGCTGATCTCCTTGACGATTAGGTTGGGCTGAAGCTGGTCCAGTGATACGTGCTGGTGGCTTCTGCATCTGAATTGGTTGATGTTGTTGTGGTCCTCCCGTTCCTTTGTTCTTGCAGTAAGTGGACATGTGTCTGGTCTTACCACAATTGTAGCATCTCTCCGCCATCCTATCGCAGCAATGTCCACGAGAATGGACATTCCTACACTGGTTGCAAAGATTCCAAGTTAGCTACTTTGCATCTCCTCCATTCTGATTCAGTGGTTGTGCATGGGTGTGAAAGTTCTTGGCAGGGTTGCTACCTCCATTGTGATTTCCAGTCGGTCTTGTGTCTCTATTCCTCTTTGGCTTCGATTCCATGTGCTTCTACACGTTATCCCAACTTTTCTCCGCCATAAGAGCCTTAGTCACTACTTCAGATAAAATCTTTGCCTCAAACAATGACACTCGGCTGCGGATAACAGGTCGAAGGCCCCTCTCGAACATGACCACTTTATTCACTTCCTCCGCAACGTACTATGGTGCGAACCTCGATAATTTTGCAAATTTAACCTCGTACTCTGCTACTATCATCCATTTCTGCTCCATTGTCAAGAACTCCACTTCCTTTTTCTTTTTGATTTCCACTGGGTAGAATTTGTCGTCGAACAGTACTAAAAGATTCTTTCAGATGAGCTCCTGCTCTCTTCCTTTGAACTGACGCTTCACCATACGCCACCAATGCTCCGCTGGTCTTTCCATAACATAAGTTGCCAATGACACTTTATGGTCATCACTGCAACCTAAGTGCTCGAAGATCTTCTCAATCCTCAGCTTCCAAGTTTCTACATCATCGGGGTTGGACGATCCTTTGAAGGTCTGAGGATGTGCCTTTATAAACTTCTCAAATACAGACCCTTTATCTAAGGTTATAGACCTATCTTCATTAGGTGCTCTCGGTTGGGCTTGTTGCCCGGCAAGCATGCCCACCAGTGCTTAGAGAGCCTGAAGAGTTCCATCAGCAACTGGGGCAGTTGGGGAAACTGGAACTGCTGGGGCTACCGGAATAGTTGGGGCTGCTGGTGCCACTAGGGTTTCAGTCACTAGAGTGGTAATCGGGGTATGCTCCCCTTCTGCACCTTCAGTCGATGCATAAGCAGAGTTCATGTTACGTCCAGGGTGAGCCATCTACTAATATCATAATAGATCAATATAAAACATGCGTGAGATAAACCTTGATAAACTAATAACCAAGACTCACAACTAATAGGACGTTGGGGATCCACACCTCTTCTAGACATGACGTAATGTGTGTTTTTATAACTTTATGCTTTGATACCAAACTTGTCACGCCCCAAATTGAGAAATGTGACAGGCCATGATTCATGGGTCTTGGCTCAACAAACCAAATAAGTCTTAATCAAAGATTAGCTAACAATATGTTAAAACAATATTAATTTCCATGAATTAAATAATAACATCCAATCTAGACATAAATAGGTCAAACAGCCCAATGTCTCATCACAATCATAATTAACAATTAAATGCAATAATTCTTTATTTAAAATGCGGAAGCTAAATGATAAAATATCCTAGAGGTCAAGACTTCTGGATCCCACGCAGCAGTCCATCACTAGATCTCATCTCACTAGATACCTGAAATGTTATGGTACAACATCAGTACAAACTGGTGAATGGAATCATGCATAGTACAATACAGTTCTAAAATAGGGGATATAAAATAGTTTATACATTAACATATAATGGCATGACATATACAGTATAATCAAAAGGGTAAACATATAACCCATCAATTTATCTCATTTCATTTCATTTTATTTTTGAAAATACATAATTTTTTTTATTATAAATGGACATCAGAGGTGTCCACAATCATATCTGTATCACAATAATATGGTAAAGGTGACATGCTCAGATAAGAGTGGAATAATCAATCAAATTGCTATAGAAACATCCTGTGCATAAATAGTAACAATGTCTCATCATAACTCGGGACTTCTTGGCCATTGGATCCAATATTGAACATAGAGTCACCGCAGGTTGGCGCCTAGGCTTGTTCCCTATACAATTTCAGTTAAGGTCACCGGACTCACACGAGCTATCCATTAACCGTTGAGTCAACTAGGGTCAACACGAGATTCAAACCGGTTCTGTTCCCTAGCTGGCCAAAGTTATCTCCGAAGAGAGCGATCCCTTAGACTTCATTCATATCCCAAAAATTCTATCTCATGATCGCACCATATGTCATAAAGAAATAAACTTATTTTCAATATCTTTAAATGAGTTATTCTATGGTTTTACAGAAGAGTATATCATACATTTGTTTAAAAGCATTAAAACATATACATTTTTTCTTAAAACATTTATATAAAGATTTTGCATATAAAAGCATAAGTGAAAACATTTAAAGCAGGTACAACTTTCTTTTTAAAATAATTTTTGGGGAATAATGGGATTTATTTAAAAGATATATAGAAAGAATCCACTCACCTCATGTCCAAGCTAATCTATAAGGAATAATTGATGTAATAAACCTCAACCCGATATGATACAATAATTAAAAATATTAAACGAGGTTAAAGAACTACTTATAACTACCAAACGGTCCCTTAACCCATTTAATATTTTCCAAGTTTATTTCTGGTGTTAAATTAATTCTTAATTAAACTGATGCCCAAATAGGGCCTCAGTTTTAGAATTAATTTTAGAACTTTTTCTTCAATTTACTCAGTCATTGAGTCGACACAGATAGCTTCTGGGTCGACCCAAACAAGTCAAAAAGGCAAAATTGAGTCGACACCACAGGACTATGTGTCGACTCAAGGTGAAGGGTGGTCACGGCATACACTATGAGTCGACACACAGGGGCTGTGAGTCAATCCAAACCCTTCAGGTGGTCATGAGTCAACACCACAGAGGTTGTGGGTCGACCCAAAGTGGTCTGGTCAGAACACATGAGGTTGTGGGTCGACTCATGGGGCCTGTGAGTCGACCCAAGGTGGTCTTAAACCTTCAGGGATCGATGTCAGGGGATGTGTCGACTCCACAGCATGGCATAGGTGATGTGAGTCGACTCACAAGGCATACGAAGGTGCTGTGAGTTGACCCAAAAGCTCACAGGTGTCAAGGGTCGAGGCAGGGGGTCGACCTAAGGCATACTAGGGCATGATGAGTCAACCCAAAGTACTAGTGAGTCAACCCAAGTCATGGAAGGTCTCATGAGTTGACTCATAGACCACGTGAGTCGACTCACGGGCAACAGAGTCTTCTCCTTCGTCACGTGGGTCAACTCATCCGAGGCATAAGTCGACCCAAAAGTGCGCAGCAGCCATTAATGGCTGCTGGAGCTTGGGTTTTTCATAGATTTCATTCTCTTTTCTTCTCATTAATCATTATCTATGATGTTTTATCATGTTTTGAGAAGATCTAAACCTATTTTATTAGTTGATTACATAATATTTTTATATAATTATTTTATGGTTATCCATGTATATATATAACTATTTAAGCAAGGCTATATAGATATAATGTTATATGTATCTAACTTGATTACATATGTTTTGATCTATGGTTCTAATCATATAAACATGGTAAACTCTTATTTATTTACATGCTTGGTGATTTGATTCTTTAACTAATCAATGAACTACCGTAGGATGATATATATATATATATATATATATATATATACATGTATATGTATTCTTATAGTATATATACAAATTGAAATAGGGGGCATGACTCATACCTGGAATCACCAAATGATAATGAGGACGAGAGTGAGGAAGGTGATGGTGGTGGTCGCTGGACTGTGATAACGGTGGACGGTGGTGGCAGTGGTTGGAACAGAGGTTTGTGAGAGAGAAAAGAACTAAGAGCGAATTTTGAGAGTGCATAGGAAATTAGGGTTTACTAAGGGAAGAGGGATTCCATATATCAAAGAGTGAGGGACATGAAATCAGGGATTAGATCGCTGATTTCCCTCAACCATCTTCATCAGCTCACAAGCGAATCCTTAAAAAAAGGAAACAATGCTGACTACCAAGTCAGCAGTTTTAATTTTTATTTCTTTTTGTTTATTTTTCTTTTAATTGATAATACGCTGATAAACAAGTTTTATTCCACTAGTTTTATTACATTTTAATTTTAAACTTTTCCTTCAAATTTCCTTTTTATCACATTAGTTAATTAAATTTTTAGTTTAAATAATAAATTAGATTATTGAATTAATTAATAATAATAAAAAAATTAAATTTTACGGGATTTTACAAATGTTGATTGAGATATTGGGCTGTTTGATCCACTTTTGATGATATTGGATTTCAATTGTTTAAATCGATTGGAAATTAATATTATATTAGCATATTGTTAGCTAATAATTGTTTAAAACTTATTTGGTTCGTTGGGCTAGGACCCATGATCCATGGACAGTCACCTCTCCCAAATTAGGGTGTGACAAGTTTGGTATCAGAGCAAAAATTTAAAAAAAATACATTGCATCACATTTTAGAAGAGGTCTGGATCCCCGAAGTCCAATCAGTTGTGAGTTCTTGATTGATAGCTTATCAAGGTTTATCTCACATGTGTTTTATATTGATCTATTTTGATATCAGTAAGATGGCTCGACCAAGATGCAACGTGAACTCTACATATGCATCGACAAAAGATGCACAAAGGGAACATACCCCGATCCCTACTCCAGTAACTGAAACCCCAGTGGCTCCGGCAGCCCCAACTGTTCTGGTAGCCCCAACCATACCAAAATCCCCAATTGCCTCAGTTACTGAAGGAGCTCTTCAGGCTCTCCAAGCCCTGGTGGGCATGATTGCGGGGCAACAATCTCAACCAAGAGTGGGTGGTGTTGATCGATCGATGATCTTGGATAAAGGCTCAGTATTTGAAAAGTTCCTAAAGGCACATCCCCCGACCTTCAAGGGGTCAACCAACCCCGACGATGCAAAAATATGGAAGCTACGGATTGAAAAGATCTTTAAGCGTTTGGGTTGCACCGATGACCATAAGGTGTCATTGGCAACTTATGTTTTCGAAGGACAAGCCGAACATTGGTAGCGCATGGTGAAATGTCAGTATGAAGGAAGAGAACAAGAGCTCGTACGGAAGAAGTTCCTAGAGTTGTTCGACGACAAGTATTACCCTGGGCAATCAAGAAGCAGAAAAAAGTGGAATTCTTGACGATGGAACAGAAAGGGATGACGGTGGTAGAATACGAGGCTAAGTTCATTGAGTTGTCGAGGTTTGCGCCACAGTATGTTACGAATGAGGAGGATAAGGTAGTCATGTTTGAAAGGGGCATGCGCCCTGCTATTTGCAGCAGAGTGTCATTGTTTGAGTCAAAAACTCTGTTTGAGCTGGTGACCAAGGGAACAGTAACCCAAAAGGAAGTGGCAATTCTGCTAAGAAGGCTTACACTCAAACCCAATCCCAAACTTAGAATGGTGGATATGCAAAGACACAAACTTGAAATCCATGCAATCAGTGTGGAAAAGTTCATTCTCGTGGATATTATTGTGATGGAACACCGAAGACATGCTACAATTGTGGTAAGACCAGACACATGTCCACTTACTATAAGAATAAGATAACGAGAGGACCACAAGTACAACATCTAATTAAAATTCAGAAGCCATCTACACGTATCACTGGACTAGCTCAAGTCCAGCCTAATCGTCAATGGGAACAAAGATAGCCCACTTTCAATAGCGCGCAAGGTCAGAGTACAACTACTCAAGGGCGTGTCTATGCTATCACTCGCGAGAAGGCCGAAGCTTCACCATATCCTCTGTTCCTCTTATAGCTCTCATAAACTCTGGCTCTACACATTCTTTTGCTTCACCTGTGTTCTTGCGTCGTTTAGCTATTACGATAGAATCTTTGGATGTATGCCTCTCGGTGTCCACTCTTATTGGGGATAGTTTTTCTTCATGAGATATGTCGTCTTAGAATTATAGAGTTGGGTGACAAGTTGTAACCAGTGGATCTTATCTCTTTGGCCATTCGTGACTTTGATGTTATCTTAGACATGGATTGGCTCTTTAAGCATCATGCAATGGTTGATTGTTATTACAAGAGGGTATTTTTTAATATCCCTGCGCAACCTAAGTTTTTTTTCCAAGGAGACGTAAGGTTAGTAGCCCTTCATGCAAATCAAATGTTGAAAAATAGTTGTGAAAGTCTTTTGGCTTCTGTGGTAGGCACAAAAATATTTGAGGTAAGAATGGATGAGCTTTATGTTATGAGAGAGTTTTCAGATGTCTTCCCCGAAGACCTGCCTGGTATTCCTCCTGATCGTGAGATTGAGTTCACGATAGATCTCCTACCTAGTACTATGTTTATCTCTAAAGCACCGTACATGATGACACATTTGGAGCTAAGGGAGTTGCAGGTCCAATTGCAAGAGCTGTTGGACAATGGTTTTGTTCAACCTAATATTTCACAGTGGGGAGCGCCAGTGTTGTTTGTGAATAAGAATGATGGTTCTATGCGGCTTTGTATCGACTATAGAGGGTTTAACAAGGCTACTATCAAGAATAGGTATCCCCTGCCATATATTGATGATTTGTTTGATCAGTTGCAAGGAGCTCAGGTATTCTCCAAGATTAACTTACGGTCTGGTTATCACTAACTAAAAGTCAGGGAGGCAGATATCTCGAAGACAGCTTTCAAGACTCGATATGGCCACTATGAGTAATTGGTTATGCCTTTTGGTTTGACCAATACCCCAGTAGCATTTATGGACTTGATGAATCCGGTCTTCAAGCCACAGCTGGATCGTTTTGTCGTGGTGTTCATTGATGATATTGTAATCTACTTGAAAAGCAATGAGGAGCATGAGGAACATTTACGTGAAGTCTTTCGAACTCTCAGGGAAAAAAAATTGTATGCCAAGTTCAGCAAGTGTGAGTTCTGGCTGGACAGTGTATCCTTTCTTGGACACGTTATCAGTAAGGAAGGAGTATCAGTGGATAGCAGCAAGATTGAGGCAGTTGTTGATTGGCCGCGACCAACGTCAGTGACCGAGATACATAGTTTCTTGGGACTGATGGGCTACTATCGACGATTTGTGGAAGAGTTTTCTTTCATTGTCCTATCGCTTACCAGCCTTACTCGGAAGGGAGTGAAGTATGAATGGACAGACAAGTGTGAGCATAGTTTTCAAAAGCTCAAGCAGAGATTGACTTCAGCACCAGTCCTAGCATTATCAACGGAAGGTGAAAAGTTTGTGATATACAGTGATGCATCTCGCCAAGCGCTAGGTTGTGTTCTGATGCAACATGGTAAGGTGATAGCTTATGCTTCACGCCAGTTGAAGGTTCATGAGAAGAACTATCCTATACACGATTTGGAGTTGGCAGCCATTATTTTCGCACTGAAGATATGGAAGCACTATTTATACAGGAAATCTGGTGAGATCTACACTGATCATAAGAGTCTGAAGTATATTTTCACTCAGAATGAGCTCAACCTGAGGCAAATGTGATGGCTCAAATTGTTGAAAGACTATGACGTAGAGATACATTATCATTCGGGAAAAGAAAATGTAGTGGTAGATGCTTGGAGTAGGAAGTTTTCGGAAAATAGCATGGCATCATTGACAGCCTAACATCAATTATTAGAAGATTTGAGAAGGATGGGAGTGGAATTACTGCAACGTAGAGGAACTACTTTGTGTAGTCAGTTGACAGTGAGACCGACATTGTTGGAGAGAATCCTTATGGCTCAACAGGATGATCTTCAATGCAAGAAGAATGTAAAAGAGTTGCACAAATGAGAGGTAAAGGATTTCAGCATCAGCGATGCTGGATTCTTAAATTAAAGAGTCGGGTGTGCGTACTTGCCAACGAAGAGCTAAGGAAAGAGATTTTGACCGAAACTCATAGTTTTGGGTACAGTATTCACCCGGGAGGTACAAAGATGTACAGAGATTTTCGAGAGCTTTTTTGGTGGAATGGTATGAAGCGAAATATAGCATAATTTGTGGCACAGTGTCTTACTTGTCAACTAGTGAAGATCGAGCATCAAAGATCAGCGGGAAAGCTTCAACCATTACCACTACTCGAGTAGAAATTGGAGAACATCACGATGAATTTTGTATCTGGGTTGCCTCATACACGTAGTGGACATGACGCAGTCTGGGTAATAGCGGACCAACTTACGAAGTCAACACACTTCATTACCATTAAGATGACTTATACCTTAGATCATTTGGCACAGTTATATGTGAGAGGGATAGTCAGGCTTCATGGTTCACCTGTGTCTTTAATAATTTTTGCTTAAATTTTAGCTAAAATGATCATATATTTTTTAGATTCGTTTTATCATGATAAATCTAAAAAGTAAAATAAATAGATCAACAACAAAAAAAAGAGTAAAAAAAGACGAAAAGACAACTTTAAAAGGCCTAAGGCTTTAAGTAATTAGCCAAAACGAAATTTCCTTAATTATTTTTTTTGTTTCTAAACAATGAGCCAATCAGTCTTTTGCAAAACATTGCCTCCCTTCTCCCAAAAAAAAAGAAAAAGAGAGAGAGAGAGAGAGAAAAGAATGAAGATGACCAATCAAGTCCCTACCCTTAGTTATTTAGATAACACAAGGAATCCTTAAAAGTATCATTATATATATGATCCTATCCTAATAATCAAAATTTAGTATATCTATACATCAATACATATCATCTAGTCTACAATATTGTAGGTATTTCAAAAGGGCTTCAGTAGCTAAATAACTAAATAATATTCATTGACAAGAAATGTTTTTGGGGACATTTAAAAAAAAAAAAAAAAAAAGAAAATCAAGCAAAATAAGAATTTAGAGCCTCAAAAAATTCAGGGGATTATGTTTATGATCTACTTATTTACATAAAAGCATATCCATAGAATAACTGGAAACATACATCTTAAATTGTAGTTTCCGGATATTATGAACAAAGTTTTAAATATTGACTATCCGATACTGATATTTATTATTAAAATTGATCAATACATAATCGTAGCACTGATACTATCTAATTTTGAAGGATAGATAATTATAGTACCAATATATATATATATACGTATTTTGATATTATGACTTAAAGCGAAGATGAATAATGAGATGAAGAACAACCAAAAGGGGATCGGAGGTAAATTATGAAAACATCAACATGATTAAGAGCCATCAACACTTAAATAGATTAAAATGCAGATGGGTTTTAGGGAAATCAGTTGTTAGAAACTTCACAAAGATTCTAGCTAGACCTCAAAAAAGCCCCTTCCTGTTGTTAATAACAGAAGCCAATCAACAGAAAAAGGTTAAGAGTCTCCATGAAAAGATAGCCAAGAACAGGAACCCTAATTAACGATAGAGGGAGATGAAGGAAGATTAAACATAAAGAAACCCTAAAAGCTTCGGTTGGTTCTTAATTTTAGTAGGGAAAGACACCCATATTGGGAGGAGCGAGAAACCCATCTTTCATTAGGACTTCCTGATCTCCTTCCTGCACATATCCATAAAGGCAGATTTAAAGATCAGTAATATTAGTATATTACATATACAAAAGTTGCAGAAAATGCATTTTAACCATCTATATATATTTGTACATGTATATGGATAGTCATAATGCATTTTTTTTGGGGGCTTTTGTGATTAAAATTCTGTGTTCTAAGTATTTTTCTTTAAAGATTAATAGTTTCAGAGAACCGTGATGTTAAGGGATGCATGTAATGGAGGAGAGAGATGATTAGGGTTTGTAGTACCTGTTGGCGCACAGTTGCTTTCTTCACGGGTTGATCAGGCGTAAGTCCGAAATGAATGTGGGGGAAGTGGGCCCACTGGAAGCAAAAGAACAAAATGACACAGAAATAAAAAAAATTAATAAAAAAATAAAAAAATATGGAGTTATAATGACGTATTTATTTTTATTTTTAGTTTTGTTTTTAGCATTTTAATGAATATTATATATATTTTCTTAATTTCTTTTATTCAGGCAAGTTGAAAAAGTAAACAA
>JAUTBS010088184.1:0-13052 GCA_032361285.1 Aequorea victoria | reverse complement strand
TGATGATTTCATTCTTTAAGCTTACAATATTCTTCTTCATAGGTTTCTACAACCCAACTTCTTTCCCTCTTGGTCAAAAGGATCAATTAAAATTTTATTATATTAATAATTCTATTGCATGTGTCAATCATTCATTATAGTTGCTAAGAACTCAATTCCTTAGGCCTAAACACTTTTTTCTTCTTGGATCATCATTTTTTTTTGTTTTCTTTAAATTTTAGATTCTGTCCCACTTGTTGTAAAATCAATTAAAAATATTAAGCCTCCATAATTAATTCTTTAAAGATCACAGAGGCTATATTAGGGTTTTAGATATATTGTTTGTGTAGAACCCGAGATCCATAAACCAAAAGAAAGAGCTCTCAAAAATTCATAAGGTAGAGTCTGTCAAAAAATGACATTTTTTGGGAGAATCAATTTTCTTCAAAATATGTCCAACGAAAGTGAAGTTTATAATTTTTGGGTAAAACTAGACCTATATCTTTTCATATATGGCTCATCTCTAGGGAATTATTCTGAAATTAATTAAAAAATTTCAAAGTGGTTTATTTTTCTGCAATTTCGATGCAGAAAGTTCTAAAATAGAATAGGGGTTCTAAAATGTATTTTTGGATCTAAAACAAAATTCATGCATGTTCATAACATGTCAAAATAGCTCTGTTAAAATTAAATTTTTATTTAGGGTCTGTTTGGGTTCCACAAAAATTCATAAAATGAGTATTATAGTCACTGTTTGATAAATCTTCAAAGGATCTCCTACTTTTATCATCTTCCTCTCTATTACTCATGCATGCATGACTCCAAATCTTCTTAAAATATGATTTATATGAATATTAAATGACAAATTTTAGATTCTCTAATTTAAAAAAAATGACATGCACAAAGATAGTTAAGGAAATCTTGTTGCATGAATGTTCTAAAAATATGAAGATAAAAAAAAAAAAGATCCTATTCTTTGACAAATAGAGATATTGTAGATACTTAAGTTTTTGGATATATTTTCTACATTGTAAGTGAAGATGGAAGATGTGATGGTGGTGGTGGTCCTTCTCCTTAGAGTCTTAAAGAATTCAACAAGAACACTTGAATTTTTTTTGTTCTCTTTTTCTTTATTTATTTATTTATTTTTTCTCTCCTCATTCTCTCTAAAACTAAGCAGCAAAGAGCAATAAAATTTTCAAAACTTTTAAGGGGGATTTAAGCTAAGGAGGAGTTTTTTTATAGTCGTCCAATTCTGGCTCATGTGATGATGAAAGTGTAAGGGTGAGATGACACCATCCAATAAGACTTTATTTATTTTATGATTTTATGAGAATTAAAATTAATTTGGACTTAATTTATATTTTTGGGTCAAAGCTTTTCATTTTTGGGCCTTTGCTAGTTTGGACTTGAAACTTAATCTATTGGGTCTCAATTACAAGAATTGGGCTCAAGTATTTATTTATATTAAGCCCTTATTATATTTGGCCCAAGGCCCTAATTCATTTTTCTCTTGGGCTTTTCCAACTTTTGGACTTAATGGGCTACCTTTTCTCCTTTCATTTTGGACATTTCTTTAATTGGGTTTAGTTCTATTTGTTTGGTCCATCTACTAAATTCTCATAGTACTTGGGCCTTAGCTTATGCCTTCATAAGTGTTCCATCATTTGACCCATTTTAATTTTTATGTTTTGGCCTAAGTTAAAAGTTGCGTCAAAACTTGTTTCTTAGACTTTTATCATTTTACTTAGCATTCTTTTTATTAGTTTGGGCCTTCGTTAATCTCTTGAACTAAATATTATGAGCTTATTTAGGCCCTACTTGAGTTTTCTTATTAAACCCATTTAAATTATTAACTCGGGCTTCCAAACGGATCCTATACTTGGTTATCACGTTTTGCGCCTAAACTTGATTATTAAGAAAGGTTTCTTACAAGACTTCTTCTCTTAATTCATATTAAAAAGTAATCGGGTCTTTAAAATTATGGGGTGTTACATTCTACCCTTCTTAAAAAAAAAATTTGTCCCGAAATTTTTAACGTACCTGATTTAAAAAGGCGTGGGTACTTATGACGCATCTCCTCTTCTCTTTCCCAAGTAGCTTCTTCAATAGAATGGCTGTGCCATAATATCTTCACTAGTGGTATGATTTTGTTCCTCAATACTTGCTCTTTTCTATCCATAACTTTTGTCGGTTCCTCCTCATATAATAAGTACGGTCTTAGATCGACTGGTTGCACCAATAAGTCATGCGAAGGATCCGTCATATATGTCTTTAGCATAGACACATGAAAAATATCGTGTAGCTTTGATAGCTCAGGGGGCAATGCTAATTGATATGCCGTGTTTCCAACTCTTCTGATAATTTCATATGGTCCGATGTATTGAGAACTCAACTTTCCTTTCTTCCCGAACCGCATGACATCTTTCCAGGGAGAATTTTTTATAAATACATGGTCTCCAACTTTAAATTCCAAATCTCATCGGTGGTTGTCCGCATAGATTTTCTGTCTATCTTGAGCTTGTTTTAGTTTCTCTTGAATCAACTTGATTTTGTCAATCATGATCTAGATTATCTCTGGTCTGAGCAGCTTCCTTTCTCCCACTTCATCCCAACAGATTGGGTTTCAACATTTTCTACCATATAATGCTTCATAGGGTACCATCCCTATAGTCGACTGATAAGTATTGTTATACGCAAATTCGATCAACGACAAATGGGGAAATCCAAAACACATGCTCTAAACATGTCCTTCAAAGTCTGAATCGTCCTCTCCGACTGTCCATCGATCTGGGGGTGAAATATTGTACTGAACTTTAAAGTAGCCCTCATTTCTTCATGTAGACTTAACCAAAACTTGGACGTGAATCAAGGATCTCGATCTGGCACTACTGATACTGACACTCCATGCAAACGAACAATCTCGTCGATATACAACCGCGCATACTTGTCCATCGATAAAATTCATCTTAATCGATAGGAAGTGCGCCGACTTCGTCAATTTATCCACTATCACTCAAATTACTTCATTGTCCTTGGGCGATCGTGGTAATCCAGTCACAAAGTCCATGGTGATATGTTCCTATTTCCATTCAAATATTGACAAATATTATAACTGTAACAACTTATAATTTTTTAAACCAAAACACAGATTCTATCCCACGATTACAAGATTAATAATCGTCTAAGTAAAGATTTAAATAATATTTAAACATAAAAGATTTAAAGTATGAGAATGGGCTTATGAAGTGGATGAGGATCCAAAATAATTAATAAAGATTGTGTGAAAGTCCATAAGTGCTAAGCAAGCACTAAGCGTCATGGAATGACGATTATCGTTCAAAAATTAAAAAACAAAACCCTAAATACAAAAGAAAGGATATGATAAGAGGATTAAAGTGGGCCAAAGAATGGACATGTTGAAAAGTTTTGAAAGAAATAATGGCATGTATGGAAAGAATAAAAGAAGATGAGTTCAAGAATTTAGTTCTTGCATTTGGGTTTAAGTAAAGCCCGAAAACAATTAAAACCCAAAAAGGAAAATTGGACACAAGTGTTGGGCCAAGGATTAGAGAAGGCCCATGTAAGATTAACAAAGGCCCAAACTAATGACAAGAAAGCCAAGTATAATGATGAAAGTCTGAGAAATAAGTTTTGGCACCATTTTTAATCTAGGCCAAAACATGAAAATTGAAATGCGCTAAATGATGAAACACTTATGAAAGAATAATATAAGGCCCAAAATATTATAAGAATTTAGTAGATGGGCCAAACAAGTAGAATTGAGCCAAATGAGAAAGGCCCAAAATGAAAGGAGAAAAACTAGCCCATTAGGCCCAAAAATTGGGAAAGCCTAAGAGAGAAATTGATTAGGACATTGGGCCAAACATAATAAGAGCCCAATATAAATAAATATTTAAACTCAATTTTCTTAATTAGGACCCAATAGATTAAGTTCCAAACGCAAGCTAGAAAAGGCCCAAAAGTGAGAAGTTTTGACCCAAAAATATAAATTTAGCCCAAATTAATTCTAATTTCCATAAAATCATAAAATAAATATATATAAATAAAATCAGCTTGGACCGAAAATACTCTTACCCCTCCCCCATGTTGAGTGTTTGTGCAAACAAAAGTCATGTCATGTAAGACATGCATAAGGATTCATTGGGTGATGTCATCTCACCCTTACACCATCATCATCATATATGCCAAAATGGGACCTCTATATAAACCAACCTCTCTCCCCCTCCTTTGCTGAAATCTCCCTTAGAAATTCTAAAAATTATTTTTGTTTGAGTGCTTAAGTTCTAGAGAGAAAGAGGGGAGAAAATAAGAAAGAGGGAGAGGAAAAAGTTTAAAACTTTCCTAAATGTTCTTGAATCTTTGAAGCTTCTTCAAGGGAGGAGTTCTACCACCACCGCCATCACATCTTTCATATTATTTTATAAGGTAGGAATCATATCCTAAAATGCAAGATTCTATATCTCTACAATACCTCTCTTTGTCAAAAAATATGATTTATTTTCTTTGATCTTCATGTTGTTAGAACATGCATGCAAGAAGATCTCTTTAACCAACCTTGTGCGTGTTATCTTTTTCAAATTAGATAATCTAAAATTAGTCATTTAATATTCATGAAAATCATATTTTAAGAATGTTTGGAGTCATGCATGTATGAGTAATGGAGAAAGGAGATGATGAAAGTAATAAATTTTTTAAAAAAATGACCAAACAGTGACCATAATATCCATTTCATAAATTTTTGCGGAACCCAAATATACCCTAAATACAAATATATTTTTAACAGAGATATTTGGGCATGTTATGAACATGCATGAAGTTTGGTTGGACCCAAAAAAACATTTTAGAACTCCTGTTCCATTTTAGAAATTTCTGCATCGGAATTACAAAGAAATAGACCACTTTGAGAAATTCTAATTAATTCTAAAAAAATTTCCTAGAGATGATTCATATATAGAAAGAACGGTATATGGGTCTAGGTTCACCAAACAATTATAAAACTCATTTTCTATGAACAGAATTTGAGGAATATTGATTCTTTCAAACAACGTTATTTTTTTACAGTATGTTCCATGTGAATTCTTAAAGCCCTTTATGTTCACATTTGGATCCCAGGTCCTACATGAAAAACTTAGCTAACATCCATATCTAGCCTCTGTAATTATTCCAAAATTTAGTATGAAGGTTTAATATGTTTAAACGAATTTACCATAAGTGTGATAGAATCTTCAATCTTAAAGAAATAAAAGAAAATGATGTTCCAAGAGGAACTAAGTACCTAAGGCCAAAGATTTGAGTTCTTAGTAACTCTAATGAACAATTAACATTTATAAGAGAGTTATTATGTTAATAAAATGTTAAGTAACCTTTAAGATCATGCGGTCAAGAGGTAGGATTTTAGAATCCATATGAGAAAAAAGTTCTATACCTAAGGAAGATTGATCATTTTAAGTATAATCAAAAGATCTAAGTTATTATCATACTTCAATTTTATATGAGAAATAAGTTGATATTTATTCATGGATGGTTATGAAACCTAGGTCCTGGAGGGATAGCCGCGGACGAAGGAGCGACGCCTCAAGGTTAAAAAGAAAATGCTCAAATGAAGGTGAGAGTGGCTAATTTTATTAAAATAAAATATGATAAAAGTTGTTATCTCAAAATATTTTAATAACATGCTTGATGAATGATCTCATGAATGCTTTTCAAAGAAAGTTCTCATTGTTTAAAATAAAGTTGATCTTTGGTTCACTCAAATGTGGAATTATATTATGAAAAAGTTTGATAAGAATATAATAAATCTTATTGCATGATGAATGATGATTTTTCATTTGAGTATGCCAAGTCTTGCGCGTATTCGACCCGTGTGTGATAGCCTTTATGGCTTTTGCCCTTTATGGGTGTGAAATAGCCTTTATAGCTTTGCCCTTTATGTGTATGAGATAGCTTTTATGGCTTTTGCCCTTTATGGGTGTGAGATAGCCTTTATGACTTTTGTCCTTTTATGGGTGTGAGTTGCACCTACCACTGGTGATTAAGGAGTGACCCTCATATCCGCCACTCTATTGTAGTGAGTTGTGATTGAGGTTATGGTAAAATTTGTGTTGGAACTCCCGATCGTGAGGTAAATGACTACTTGGGCACTGTAAAGTTTATGTTGGAAGTTATGGGTTATATAAAACACTTGTGACAAATATAACACTTTGGCATTGAGCCTACTTATTTTTTTTGGAAAATATATGAATGCTTGTGGTTTATGAGGACTATTCTTATTAGTATGTGTGAGGAACCCGCCTCTTTTTCCGTTCCTTCTTTCTCAAAAAGGGAACAAAATACGTGAAAAAGAGAAGTTTTTCTCCAAATACGTCCGTGTTAAGGGCCGCACAGTTGGAGTCACCACTTGGTTTTTGGATAAACCAAGAAACCAAAACGTTCAAAGAATTAGTCTGTCCTTACCAGAGAACATGGTTCGGGAGCTAGAGTACGAAAGGAGAAGGTATTAGGCACCCCTCACTCGATCTGAAGACCGGCCTCTACTTAACCGTTTCATTTTGTTCTTGTCTTAAATTTATCAAAAGTAACATATACAGGAAGGGGGGTTGAAGAGAGAACATTAAAAAAGAAAATAATGAAACAAAATCTAACCTAAAACTAAAGCTTTCTACGCATACTTACACTTAAGGAATGTCAAAAGGGGAGATGATAGCATATCAGTGCAGTTGATGCATATAAAACATACTGTTTAAAACATAAAATTATAGAAAAAGTTATTAGAAAGTCACTGGTTTTATCAAAGGTGGCGCACACCACCTCTAACCTGGCGTACGCCACTATAAGATGGTGTGCGCCACTTTTGGGTCTTCTGGAGATGGTGCGTGTCACTATAGATCAGTGAGCTCGTCATCCAGAGGCCCAAAAAGGGCTACTATTTTTAGAAAATAATGTACTTTTGTGTGCAACTATTTTTATAACATAAAGAAAAATACAAAGAAAGTAGGCATTTCAACAAAACTTCTAACACGTATAAAATATGCAGAAAAGACTAACAACGTGGGCTACGGGAAGCCACTGGTCTTAAAATAGAGGTGGCGCCCGCCACCTCATGACCTGGCACGCGCCTCTAGGACATGGCGTGCGCCACTTTGGGACCCCTGAAGGTGGTGCACGTCACTATGGATCAGTGAGCTCGACGCCGGGAGGTCCAAAAGGGGCTACTATTTTTAAGAAAAATAGTGTGCTCGGGTGTATGTGTTTTTATATGAAGAAAAAGAAGAAAAAAGAGACTTTACATGCAATTCTTAAAATTAAAAAAAAAAACTAGGAGAAGAAAAAGAAACTAACATGCTATTTTAACGAAAGAAAATATGCTTAGACGAGAAATAAAATAATTAAAGAAAACTCGGGAGAAGGAGGCTAACGGCCTTTTTCTCCCTTTTTACAGAAAAAGTGAAGTTTAACAAGGAGAAATATACATAATAATGAGAAAGGATGGGAAAAGAGAACCTACCGTATATCCCGTGAGCTAAGTGAAGTTTTAAGCAATTTCTACGGCTCGACTCCTCCTCACGTACGGCGCACCTCCGGGAGTCCTTTCACGCGTCTTCGAGCCTTTAGCATCCTTCCAATTCTAAGAATTCTAAATTTTGGATCATTTTAGTGAAGTTTCGAGATTAGCTTAAGCTTAGTTTATTAATTGGGCAAGAGTTCGGGTTGAATATAAGTTGGGAGTCGGGATGGGTTTTCAATTCTGTAGAGGTTTGGCGCTCTCAAAATTTGGGTTTTTTGTTTTGAGGTAGGGAGGGGTCCTATTTATAGATTTTTTGGGTGAGGAGCTGACTTGGTGTCGAAGACTCCTCTCAAGGTGGCGTGAACCATGTTAAAAGTGGTGCGCGCCACTTTGAGGTGGCGCGCACCAGGGGTTTTGGGGTCTTGGCATGGCTTTGGCTGGTGGCATGGAAAGGTTGTGGCGCGGTGCTAGTACTTGAGTTTTGAAATGGCGTGTGGTTTTCTAGATGGAAGTGCCGTGTGCCATTTAGAGGTGGCGAAGCACTGGGTTGGCTGCACCAAGGGGTGTTTTTGATATTTTGGGTGTTTTGGGTTATTTCGGGGTGTTTTGGATTGTTTTGGAGTATTTTGGAATGCATTGGAAGTACTCCTTGGACTCTTGGACTCGCATGGAAGATCTTTTTGCGTTGTGGATGTACATTTCATCATTAGAAGAGTTTGGTGGGAATTGGTCAATGTTCGATTTAGTCAAAATTGGGGTGTCTACAGTTGTCCCTCTTTGACAAAACTCTCACCGCATCGCGTGGGTGAGTGAATGTCAAAGAATCATAGAAAGTTTTTTTTTATTAAACCATTCATCAGGAAAAAAAAGGACAAACAAAACAAAACAAACATAAAAAAAAAACAAAAAGCACAAGAATAGCTATCCTTTTAAGGTCATGAGTGGACCGCGTGCATCAGTTTATAGTCGTGCCGGACTGCGTGCATCAGTTTACAGTTGTGCCGGACTGCGAGCAATCAGTTTATAGTCATGACGGACTGCGAGCGTAGTTTAAGGTCATGTAGGACCGTTTATTCAGTTTAAAGTCATGTGGGACCCATAGTACTCAGTTTAAGGTCATGAGACGGACAAGTTTATTCGATTTCGGATCATGGAAGGGACCCAAAAGCTCTCAGTTTTAGATCCTGAGATGGACCCAAATCAATCAGTTTATGGTCGTGAGACGGGCCTTCTTTAGATTCCCGGGGTGTGAAAATGAAGCTTGGCTTGTAAGAAAGGTAGAACGACCGAGGTTGTGTTGAACAATTTCAAAAACTATCGAAGACAGACCCCGATTTTTGGTATTTAAACTTTGGAATTGATGAATTTGATGAACAAAAGGTGGACACGTGGTAGGCGCCACGTGGTTCTGGATAGGTGACGTGGTGCCACGTGGCACGCTAAGTGAGAAGTGGCACAGCGCCAGGTGTCGATTGGACTGGTTGGCGTATGAGGAGTGAGGTGGTGCTACGCCAGGTGATGATTGGACTTCCCAGTGCGCGAGGAGTGAGGTGACACTGTGCCACGTGGGGAGGAGGGAAGTGGCGCGTGCCAGGTAGGCCAACAGTCCGAATTTTCCTTTAAATTCACACGGTGGTTCAGTTGGCCATACGTGAATCTTTCTTTCTCTGCTTTCTCTACTCTCTCCTTCTCTCTACTTTCTACTCCCTTACTCATTCACATGGCGAACGACGATCAGACTACCGGCAGCGAGGGTCACGATGCGGACCCCGCCCCTGCAGCTCTAGCGACAGCGGTCCCGACATAGTCCGGCGGGACCCAGAGCACGGATTCCTTCTTTAGGGATCTTCCTACGCTTGGAGTGCTTAGTGGCTCCCTCTCTAGCCATTCCCATCAGCCCTCCAAGCAGCCTACTGCTATGGACGGCCTGCTCGATGCTGTCGACGCTGCTCGGGCTACAGAGGAGGGTGAGCCCTTTCTGCGTCACACTACTGAGGAGCCAGAGGTGGACAGCCCTCAGGTCCCAAATTCCTTCCGCGGGGTTCTAGCCGGGGATATGCCAGGGAGTTTCGACCAGGCGAGGTACGACCCTCTGGCCCGTTCGTGGGATTTCTTACCTCCTACTTGCTTCTACTACGCCAACTCCAGCACGGAGCTGGATCAGTTCCTTCGATCACCAAGTTTCCATCTCTCGGTGTCGAACCGCCAGGTATGCCTTGTCTCTTTTTCTATTTCAATTCTGTTTAATTAAACCAAAAGAAATCCAAAAACTTAAAAAAGAACTTGGATTTAGATGTATGCACAGAGTGGCCCGAAGCGTTTGGATGGATAGTTTCTTATAATATAACACCAAACAACTTAAACTCCTAAAATTAAAACAGATTTGAACTTAGAAACATTGTATACCTAGGATGAACCCCGTATTTCTTCCATTCCATGTTTTTGTATATGTGTATGTTTTTGGTTTTCTGCCATTGGGTTGCGTGTTAACGTATCCCGCGGTGGAAATTTTTTATTTTTGTCCCTATATTAACGTTTTCCACATTTTTTGAGGGGAACATTTTTTGTTTTGATTAATTCAAACTTAGGTTGCGTGTCAACACTTCTCGAGTTGGGTAGGCTTTCCTTCATCCCGACCAACTTAGGTTATATTTCAATGCTTCCCGATGGAGGAATCATTATTATTTGTCTTTAGATTAACGTTTTCACATTTTTCTATAAGGATTTTTATTTTTAGTATTTTGGGGTATATTTTAATTAACTCCCACTTGGGTTACGTATTGACGTTTCTTGAGAAGGGTAGGGCTTTCCTTCGGTCTGCCCGAATTAGGTTACACATTGGGCCCTGCACTCGACAACTTACATGATGATCCGAATGTGCCCCAATTTGGCTGAAATAGCTGGTCCCGACCAACTTTAGGTTGAATCATACATATTCCCGAGAGAATTAACTGACTTGTTTTTTTTCCTAGATAAATATTTGCACATCTTCCTAGTGGGGTTTTGGGTATTTTTAATTAACTACATCCTGCATTACGTATTGACGTTTCCTGAGAAGGGCGGGGCTTCTCTTCGGTCTGCCTGAATTAGGTTACACATTGGGCCCTGCGCTCGACGACTTACATGACTTATCCGAATGTGTCCCAATTTGACTGGAATAGCTGGTCTCGACCAACTTTAGGTTGAGTCATATGTATTCCCAATGGAATTAACTGACTTATTTTTGTCCCTAGACAAATGTTTGCACATCTTCCTATGGGGTTTTTGGGTATTTTTAATTAACTCTATCCTGGTTACGTATTGACGTTTCCCGAGAAGGGTGGGGGCTTCCCTTCAGTTTTTCCGAATCAGGTTACACATTGGGCCCTGCACTCAACAACTTACATGACGATCCGAAAGTTTCCCCAATTTGGCTGGATCTAGCTGGTCCCGACCAACTTTAGGTTCAGTCGTACGTATTCTCGAGGGAATTAAATGACTTGTTTTTGTCCCTAGACAAATGTTTTGCACATCTTCCTAGGGGATTTTTGGGCATTTTTAATTAACTCCATCATGGGTTACGTATTGGCATTTCTCGAGAAGGGCTGGGCTTTCCTTCAGTCTACCTGAATCATGTTACACATTGGGCCCTGTGCTCGACAACTTAGATGATGATCCGAATATTTCCCCAATTTGGTTGGATCTACCTGGTCCATACCAACTACAGGTTGAGTCGTGCGTATTCACGAGGGGATTAACTGACTTATTTTTTTCCCTAGACAAATGTTTATAAATCTTTCCTAGGGGGTTTTTAGATATTTTTAATTTACTCCATCCTGGGTTACGTATTGACGTTTCCTGAGAAGGGCTGGGCTTGCCTTGAGTATACCCGAATCAGGTTACACATTGGGCCTTGCGCTCGACGACTAACATGACGATCTGAATGTTTCCCCAATTTGGATGGATCTAGCTGGTACCGACTAACTTTAAGTTGAGTCGTACGTATTCCCGATAGAATTAACTAACTTATTTTTGTCCCTAGACAAATGTTTGTACATCTTCCTAGGAGTTTTTTGGGTATTTTTAATTAACTCCATCTTAGGTTACGTATTGACGTTTCCCGAGAAGGGCGGGGTTTCCCTTCAGTCTGCCGGAATCAGGTTACGCATTGGGACCTGCGCTCGACGACATACATGACGATCCGAATGTTTCCCCAATTTGCCTAGATCTAGCTAGTCTCGACAACCTTTAGGTTGTGCTGTACGTATTCCCGAGGAATTAACTGACTTATTTTTATCCCTAGATAGATGTTTGCACATCTTTCTAGGGGGGTTTTGAGTATTTTTAATTAACTCCATCCTGAGTTACGTATTGACATTTCCCGAGAAGGGCGGGGCTTCCCTTCAGTCTGCCCAATCAGGTTACACATTGGGCCCTGCGCTAGACGACTTACACGACGATTCGAATATTTCCCTGATTTGGCTAGATCTAGCTGGTCCTGACCAACTTTAGATTGAGTCGTACGTATTCTCGAGGGAATTAACTGACATGTTTTTGTCCCTAGACAAATGTTTGCACATCTTCCTAGGGTGTTTTTGGATATTTTTAATTAACTCCATCCTGGGTTACGTATTGACATTTCTCGAGAAGGGTGGAGGCTTCCTTTCAGTCTGCCCGAATCAGGTTACACACTGGGCTCTGCGCTCGACGACTTACATGACAATCCAAATGCTTCCCCAATTTGGATGGATCTAGCTGGTCCCGACCAACTTTACGTTGAGTCGTACGTATTCCCGAGGGAATTAACTGACATGTTTTTGTCCCTAAACAAATTTTTTGCACATCTTCCTAGGGTTTTTTTTTTAGTATTTTTAATTAACTCTATCCTGGGTTACGTATTGATGTTTCCTGAGAAAGGTGCGGCTTTCCTTCTGTCTGCCCGAATCAGGTTACACATTGGGCCCTGTGCTCGACGACTTACAGGTCGATCCGAATGTTTCCCCAATTTCCCTGGATCTAGCTGGTCCCGACCAACTTTAGGTTGAGTCCTACGTATTCCTGAGAGAATTAACTGACTTGTTTTTGTCCCTGGACATATGTTTGCACATCTTTGTTGGGGTTTTTTTGGTATTTTTAATTAACTCCATCCTGGGTTACATATTAACGTTTCCTAAGAAGGGCGGGGCTTCCTTTCAGTCTGCCCGAATCAAGTTACACATTGGGCCCTACGCTCGATGACTTACATGACTGTCAAGCCCCGCCCCGAGCACCGGGCACGAAACCTGAGGATGGATGCTCAACCCATCACACTTAGTAACATTCACAATAATTAAGCATGATATTTTTTTTAAAACATTAACATAAAGTCAAACTACGAACTTGGGCCCAAAACGTAAACCATCAAGATAACTTACGAGGACACACAGCCTCATCAACAACAGAACATTAATTACAGTCCGACAAGAAAATAAAAGGAGATTACAGACTCTAACATTCTACGCTCTTTCCAAAACGGCCTAAGACCACAGTGGACCGAACCGGACCTAGCCCTGAGCGTCAAAACCTG